>CM033474.1:2723673-2801173 GCA_019447015.1 Hymenochirus boettgeri | reverse complement strand
CATTATCCCTTACAAAGAAATCATTTAAGGCATATTCATGGTTTTTGCGTTTTATATGACAATATTATACAATGTAACAAAATGGAATATGAACTTTACTAAGAAGAATTGGTGTTCAAACATCTCTGAGGTTTAGAACACATTACAAAATTAATGTCCTCTCTGTCCTGGTCCAAACCCTTAAAACCATTGTCCAGATACATAGAAAAGCCATTAGTCTTCAATCTTTACATTTAGGGCCCTATTTATAAAAGATCGGTTAATTATCATTAAATACCGGTCGTTATCGGTAAATAACGGTCGTTATCGTTAAATACCGGTCGTTATCGGTAAATAACGGTTGTTATCGGTAAATAACGGTCGTTATTTTACCATAACAATCGGTATTTTACGGACGTACCGATCTTTTATAAATAGGGCCCTTAGTTTCTATTTGTTCCATTTTTTGTTGTTGGGAGGTTAATTGAGCTGCATATTCCTTCTTATGCACAGTAACATTTATTATAGCCAATAAATAAACCAGAATCCCCAGATGAAATATGTCATTAAAAGGGTATATAATTATAAAAATAGGACATTGATCTAGAAAGTTACATTGATGACCAGCAGCAAACCAATCATCTCCCTATTAACATGTGTCTAGAGACTTATAAGAGAAAATTTCTTTCTTTTTTTAAATTGATTTAAAGGGCAAATCTACTCATGCAGAAACTGATTTCTTTCTGGCTCCTCCCACAGTTTGTTGCACTGACAATTCTCCCATCTCTAACATTAGAGAAAATGTGTTAATGAGGAGGGGGAGAGTTAGAAAACAGTCAGTTACCAAATAGGTATATCAAACGGAATATGGACATTTTTAATAGGCTTCTATTTGAGAAATAATTATCCTGGTTTTTGCCAGGTATCTTTCGATTTGCCATATTCACCCCTTAAATGAAAAATTGTTAAAAGTCAACCCCCCCCCCCCCCAACCCCACTGCAATAGTTAGAAATCTGAGAGATGTAAGTTAAATTGAAAACTGCCTGAAGTTCTGTTACCTATCTTTCTGCCTGGTTCTTCCAGTTAGCCACATTGAGTCATGGATGTAACAGATGACACACACACGATGACTGTATGTTATTACTGCCTCCTCTGAGTAGTATTGGCTTGAATAAGAGGTAGGAAGAGGGATAACATCATTTTGCTGTATAACAGGTTAGCCCTACGTCTGTCGGTTTTCTAACTGTTATAGAGGTGATTTCTATATATGATTTTTCCTTTGAGGGGTGAACATGCCCTTTAAGACGACATCTTATCTACTGGTAAAATGGCTTTAACAGTCAAGTCAGAATATTTAATCAGAGTTAGAAAAAATCTTTACAAACACAATAAAAATGCAAAAACAATAATAAACAGCAATTAATACTTGAGATATATGCACGATAATTAAAATATCACAATATTATAATAATCTAGTTTATGTGTCTTGGTTATAAACAGTTTTTAAAAAAGGGTCTAATTTCAATTAGAATTACATTCATAATCCATTTCCCACAAAAAACCTCTTTTGATGATCAAACACGAAGATATTTCTTTACAATGAACAGGCAAATCAGAAAGTTACACATGCAGTCATTAGATTTTAGCGAGAAGAAGTATATGCACTTAACTCCATGAAATAAAAAGAGAGACTAAGGATCAGCATTTTGAGACTGAAATGACAGAATTAAATTATTCAAACCCATTAGAGGCAGCAAAGCATTTGACAGGGATCATCAGAGATTGTGTTTGGATTGTACATGTGATCTGCATTGAAAAGGAAATAATGTTTTCTCTCAATGAAGAATGAATAGCTGGACAGGACAGTAGAGTCCACATGCATTACAAATTTTAATATTATTCTTAATGTTGAATGTAAGAGTTGACTTGACTACTCAAGTCAAAGAATTTAGACTTTACTGCCCTTTGAATAATACCTGTCTATCGGTCATGGACCATAAAGTCAAGTTATATCACAATTACTGTACATTCACTTAGGGCTGTATTAATATAAATGGGCTGAGCCTACAAACCACACATATTTAGCCATAGACCAAGTACTGGAACCTGTTTAATGTCTACTGATATATACTAAAACTGATGTTGTACTTGAAGCCTTGTTTGAATATCTATTTATCCTAAAAATGTACCATATATGGATTGCCTGTAAGATTAAAACCAAGGTACATTAGTTGTGGAAACAAACCCTATTTATATTCTGTTACCCAGTAATAGGAAAATATGAATAATATCAACTTCTTTTTGAATAAATTCTACATTTTCCTGAGATCTCCTGGGGTTCATGGGTAGAAAACATAGATCAGGAACACCACAACATCATATTGGATTAAATAGCGTGGATAAATTAATGAGCCCCCTAAATGGTCTGTTCAAACAAAGCTGTAATTAGAGTTAGGATTCAAAATGTTATCTAAATAGCGTTTAATCAAGTCAAAGTAAATCCACTAAGGACTCTGCTAAAAGGACGTTTTGATGTTCCATCATTGCCTTGTCTAATTCTTCTGAAGAAACCAAGGTTTCAACATTGTTTCACTAGATAAATGAATTGTCTAGTAGCGCAGGTTGAATATTGTCATTCAGAGAAAATGGAACTTTTTTATCCATTGGCACAGGTATCCCTTAAAAGTTGGATGAGTCCATTGGCCAGGCAAATCAGTTGCCCGAAGACTACACAAGAATCTATAAGTCTTGTGTGAACAGAAATCATATTGTTGATAGAAATCTATTTTATTTTTACACCAAATTGTTTTTCAGGGGGGGATGGCTTATTGTAATCGTTAGAATGAAGTCACGAGCAGTTAACCTTAGAAAACGATGGACAAATAGAGTCGCTTTAGCCCATGGCAGACACAAAGATCTCGACCTTGAGCGTCAGAAGGGCAGTTCCTTAACCAACGTGTCACATCTTTTTTAAAATGTCTCTCACAATTCCACAAAATTACAAACCTTGAGACATAAAAAGGCCCCATCCCTGTGTGCAACCTCTATTATTCCTGTGATATGATGAGTAGAATCAGTATAAAGGGCGCACACAATTCACTAACTGCGGCTGATTACATGTCAAGTACCACCTACACCATAATTATGTGCTTTTATGTTCCCTTTTGAAAAGTATGTGCCTCACATTTTCAGTTTGTTCTTGCCCATGTAACTCGCAAATTGCAAACAGGATAGAAGCTTTCTTTTCCTTTCCTTTAGACAATGGGGGATATATAGAAAAGCTTTTGGAACCCTGGCTAGATACAATAGAAGGAATGTTCTGTATACAATAATGAGTGCGGTGGGTATTTTAGTTTATAAAAGTGGCCGTAGCACATGTTGCACCTGGTTTGAAAGATGGATTTTGTGACATTCAAAAAAATAAATAAATAAACAAGAAAAAATGCTACAGGATTATAATAGAAAGGACAATCTATATCATATAGTTATATTTCTAAACTTCCATGCTAAGCAGTAGATCTATCTATCTATCTATATCCCTATCCACCTATCATCATCTATCGATTATCTATCATCATCTATCTATCTATCTATCTATCTATCTATCATTATTCCCCATCCACTATATCTATATCTATCATCCATCTGTCCTCTATCTATCTATCTATCTATCTATCTATCTATCTATCTATCTATGTATCTCCTATCCATCTATCATCTATCTATATCTCCCTATCCATCTATCTTATCTATCTATCTATCTATCTATCTATCTATCTATCTATAATCTATATATCTATCTATCGATCTATTATATCCCTTACATATGTCTCATCTATCTATCTATCTATCTATCTATCTATCTATCTATATATCTATATTTCTACATCCCTATTATCTGTTATCTATCTATCTATCTATCTATCTATCTATTATATATCTATATCCCATCTATCTATATATCTATACCCTATCTATCTATTACTCTATCTATCATCTATCTATCTACTATCTATCTAGCTATCTAATCTTTCTACATCCCTATTCTCTGTCATCTATCTATCTATTATCTATCTATCTATCTATTATCTATTATCTATCATCATCTATCTACTATCTATCTCTCATTATATCATCATCTATCTATCTATCTATCATATCCCATCTCTGTCATCCATCTATCTATCTATATTTCTACATCCTATTCATCTGTCATCTATCTATCTATCGTCCATCTATCTATCTATCTATCTATCTATCTATCTATCTATCTATCTATCTATCATCTGTCTGTCTGTCTGTAGTCTATCTATCTATCTATCTATCTATCATCTATCTATCTATCTATCTATCTATCTATCTATCTATCTATCTATCTATCATCTATCTATCTATCTATCTATCATCTGTCTGTCTGTCTGTCTGTCTGTCTATCTACCTATCTATCTAACTATCTATCTATCTATCATCTATCTATCTATCTATCTATCTATTATCTATCATCTATCATCTATCATATCATCTATCTATCTATCTATCTATCTATCTATCTATCTATCTATCTATCTATCTATCTATCTATTCTATATCCCTATCTATCTGTCATCCATCTATCTATCTATATTTCTACATCCCTATTCATCTGTCATCTATCTATCTATCTATCTATCTATCTATCTATCTATCTCTATCTGTCTATCTATCTATCTATCTATCTATCTATCTATCTATCTATCTATCATCTGTCTGTCTGTCTGTAGTCTATCTATCTATCTATCTATCTCATCTATCTATCTATCTAACTATCTATCTTCTATCTAACTATCTATTTATCTATCTATTTATCTATCTATCTATCTATCATCTATCTATCTATCTATCTATCTATCATCTGTTGTCTGTCTGTCTGTCTGTCTGTCTGTCTGTCTGTTGTCTACCTATCTATCTATCTATCTATATATCTATCTATCTATCTATTATCTATCTATGTATCTATCTATCTATCTATCTATCTATCTATTATCTATCTATGTATCTATCTCTATCTATCTATCTATCTATCTATCTTATCTATTATCTATCTATCTATCTTATCTATCATCTATCATTCTGTCGTCTGTCTGTATGTCTGCTATCTATCTATCTATCATCTATCTATCTATCTATCTATCTATTCTATCTATCATCTGTCTGTCTGTCTGTCGTCTATCTATCTATCTATCTATCTATCTATCTATCTATCTATCTATGTGCACATATCCACCATTCTTTCTTTAGCAATCTTTAGCATGTTTTCCGTGGTAAGAGAACGCTCCGTACTAAGGTTACACAATGCAGGATGACCCATAACAGGGTTAATATTGTACCTGCGGAAATCGAGAAGTGATCTTGTTGAAGCCGGTACCCCCTGATCATTCCAGTTGAGGAAATTAAATTGCGTGACTGTGCGGGTCTATTGGTCTGCAGATTTTTCAAGTAGAAGCTCCTCACCAGAAAATCCTCACACCAGATATGTTCAGACACCAGATTACCTAGGGAGGACACACACACATAAGACATGACTTAAGAACATTTGGAGACATCTGTTTTAAATTACACGACAAGAACCAAGTTTCTCTAGAGCATTTCACACCTGCTAGTAACAGAATGCTAATAATTTGAAGGGTTTGTGTAAATAGGCACGACATGCTGCTTGCTCTAATGCAAATGTATGCATGCTGGATGGTTATTTATATTTTTACCTTGTATAGTACCAATGTGATTGCCATCTTACCCAACTGCATTTCAATGATGGTAAATCTATATAAATAGCTCCTTCGAGATGGACTGGATCGCGGATCTGAACCCAATTCAGTGTCAGATTTCCGCAATCCGCGAATCGCATTTCTAGCACATTTTCCGGAATTCCGCTTTGCAGGTTTTTCAAGACGCGTTAGAAATTTTCAGAAAAATTGATACATTTCGAAACTTTCTAATTCTCAAGGAATTTTTGGAAATGTTGTAAAGAATGATACAGAACTTAGTAAATGGCTCTGGGAAATGGGAAACGGTCTGAAAGAATCTGATTGTGAACAATTCTGATTGGATACAATCAGTTTATTGGTATTCTAACCAATCAGATTCTTTTCCAGTCAGAACTGGTTACAATGAAGAATCTGATTGTCTGTTTCCCAGCATTTCCCAGAGCCATTTACCGAAGTTCCATACTATTTTACCTTATATTTAGGTGGAGCTGTATGTTTTTTTTCTTCTATTGACTCAAATGTTTTTGAAAATTCACAAATTGCAAGCTGAAGGATTTTAGCAATATCTCTAATTGTCACCCTTGATGTTGACCAGACAATGAACATCTGGCCAGGAGCAGCCAATGAACATCCAACATCTGAATGCATCTGACTTCTCCCATCTGATTATTTATTGATCCGGCAAGACCAATGAACCTACCAACGGGATCGGCACGTTAGATTTCACTAATACATTAAATAAGGTAGGGAGAGTATTCAGGCTCTCCCTACCTTATTTAATGTATTGGTGACGTCTGTCTATAGGCGCTTATACATGCAAAACCAGAGGCCTGCACGCACTGATGATGGCTCAATAAAGCTGAAACCGGTCTGTAGTTGGCTCTCAGGTCTTGCATTTAACTTGTGGAATGTTTGTAAAAAGGGTTTCAATAAAAGGTCGTTATCGTTTAAAATGGTGCTAATTTTGCCCCAACCAATCAGATCTTATTAACATTTGAAAGCTAACATCTGCTGGTGCTCTTTCTTCTCTAACTCTCTAAAAGATTCTAAACTTCAAAATAGCGGCATTCTCTCTCTTTAATTCTCTAACTCTCTAAAGATTCTAAACTTCAACTAGCGATCATCTTTCTTAATTCGCAAACCTTAAAAAATTCTAAACTTCAACTACAGCATATTCTTCTTACTTCTCTAACTCTCTAAAAGATTCCAAACTTCAACTAGATCAGCTCCTTTACTTCTCTAACTCTCTAAAAGATTCAAACTTCAACTAGAGCATCTCTCTTCTTCTCTAACTCTCTAAGTTTCTAAACTTCAAATAGAGATCTCTTCTTTCTTAATTCTCTAACCCTCTTAAAGATTCTAAACTTCAACTAGAGCATCTCTCTTTCTTAATTCTCTAAAAAATTCTAAACTTCAACTAGAGCATCTCTCTAAACTTACTTCTCTAACTCTCTAAAAGATTCTAAACTTCAACTAGAGCATCTCTCTTTCTTAATTCTCTAACCCTCTAAAAAATTCTAAACTTCAACTAGAGCATCTCTCTTTCTTAATTCTCTAAAAAATTCTAAACTTCAACTAGAGCATCTCTCTTTATTACTTCTCTAACTCTCTAAAAGATTCTAAACTTCAACTAGAGCATCTCTCTTTCTTACTTCTCTAATGCTCTAAAATATTCCAAACTTCAACTAGAGCATCTCTCTTTCTTACTTGTCTGTCTGTTCTACCTATCTATATACTATCTATCGATCTATCTATCTCTCTATATTCTATCTATGTCTATCTATCTATCTATCTATCTATCTATCTATCTATCTATATCTATGTATCTATCTATCTATCTATCTATCGATCTATCTATCTATTTATCTATCTATCTATCTCTATCTATCTATCTATCTATCTATATCTATCTATCATCTGTCTGTCTGTCTGTCGTCTGTCTGTCATCTATCTATCTATCTATCTATCTATCTATCTATCTATCTATCTAATATCTATCATCTGTCTGTCTGTCTGTCTGTCTATCTATCTATCTATCTATCTATCTATCTATCTATCTATCTATGTGCACATTATCCACATTCTTTCTTTAGCAATCTTTAGCATGTTTTCCGTGGTGAAGAGAACGCTCCGTACTAAGGTTACACACTGCAGGATGACCCATAACAGGGTTAAATTGTACCTGCGGAAATCGAGAAGTGATCTTGTTGAAGCCGGTACCCCCTGATCATTCCAGTTGAGGAAATAAATTGCGTGACTGTGCGGGTCTCATTGGTCTGCAGATTTTTCAAGTAGAAGCTCCCTCACCAGAAAATCCTCACACCAGATATTTCAGACACCAGATTTACCTAGGGAGGAACACACACACATAAGACAGACTTAAGAAATTGGAGACATCTGTTTTAAATTACACGACAAGAACCAAGTTTCTCTAGAGCATTTCACACCTGCTAGTAACAGAATGCTAATAATTTGAAGGGTTTGTGGAAATAGGCACGACATGGCTTGCTCTAATGCAAATGTATGCATGCGGATGGTTTATTATATTTTTACCTTGTATAGTACCAATGTGATTGCCATCTTACCAACTGCATTTTCAATGATGGTAAATCTAATATAAAATAGCTCCTTCGAGATGGACTGGATCGCGGATCTGAACCCAATTCAGTGTCAGATTTCCGCAATCCGCGAATCGCTATTCAGCACATTTCCGGAATTCCGCCTTTGCAGGTTTTTTCAAGACGCGTTAGAAATTTTCAGAAAAATTGATACATTTCGAAACTTTCTAATTCTCAAGGAATTTTGAAAATGTTGTAAAGAATGATACAGTAACTTACTTAAATGGCTCTGGGAACTGGGAAACGGTCTGAAAGAATCTGATTGTGACCAATTCTGATTGGATACACAGTTATTGGTATTCTAACCAATCAGATTCTTTTCCAGTCAGAACTGGTGTTACAATGAAAGAATCTGATTGTCTGTTTCCCAGACCATTTCCCAGAGCCATTTACAGAAGTTTCCATTACTATTTTACCTTATATTTAGGTGGAGCTGTATGTTTTTTTTCTTCTATTGACTCAAATGTTTTGAAAATTCACAAATCTGAAGCTGAACGGATTTTAGCAATATCTCTAATTGTCACCCTTGATGTTGACCAGACAATGAACATCTGGCCAGGAGCAGCCAATGAACATCCAACATCTGAATGCATCTGGACTTCTCCCATTGATTATTTATTGATCCGGCAGACCAATGAACCTACCAACGGGATCGGCCACGTTAGATTTCACTAATACATTAAATAAGGTAGGGAGAGTATTCAGGCTCTCCCTACTTATTTAATGTATTGGTGACGTCTGTCTATAGGCGCTTCATACTGCAAAAACCAGAGGCCTGCACTGCACTGATGATGGCTCAATAAAGCTGAAACCGGTCTGTAGTTGGCTCTCAGGTCTTGCATTTAACTGTGGAATGTTGTAAAAGGGTTATTCAATAAAAGGTCTTATCGTTTAAAATGGTGCTAATTTTGCCCCAACCAATCAGATCTTATTAACTTTGAAAGCTAACATCTGATTGGTGCTAATTTTGCCCCAACAATCAGATCTTATTAACATTTGAAAGCTAACATCTGATTGGTGCTAATTTTGCCCCAACCAATCAGATCTTATTAACATTTGAAAGCTAACATCTGAGGTTGGGGTAAATTAGCACCATTTTAAATGATAAGAACTTTTATTGAATAACCCTGTTAGTGTTCCTAAGATGCATGTAAACATGGTAATTTCCCGAAGTCTTTGTTCCTATATTTCCACATTAGATTGTCAGCCGAAGTGGACTTTCCTCCAACGTTACCAAACATCAGTATTTAATGAGTCTACAAGGCTAATTTCTTAACGTGTGAACTAAGCAGATTTGTCTATTAGCCCTCAATTAAAAATACAATCAAAATGCTTTATACATTTATTCCGTGAAGGCATTGATTTCATCAGCGAAGATTCTGTCATGTATATCGAATTCAAAGAGCGCTAAATATTTATTTCCAAAAACACTGCTCCAGCGACATCATTTACAAGGATTATTCATTACGGTGCATGATTTTATGGAACCATCAGTTCATTTAGCTGCATTAGTCTCCTCCTATATTTCACATAGCATGTCATTAATAATCTTTAGTTGATTTTAGAACGGGAAATTCGCCAGTCTACAAGGATCCCTCTTTTCATAGCCAAGGTTGGTCTAGTGAACGTTGGTCGATATAATGCAACAAACTGTCTGTGATAAATTAACACAGATCAGTGGCGTAGCTATAGACTTATGGGCCCTGATGCAAATTTGGGCATGGGCCCCCAATATTGCCGCCAAACCAAATAATCACTGGTAAATGCTTTGTATATAACCACTGGTAAATAGTTGGCACAAAGACTGGTTTTAAATGCTTGGCATGCAGACACTGATAAACTGGTTGGGAAACTGGCACAGCACACAGACAGGCACTGGTTAAATGCTTGGCACACAGACAATGGTAAAAAATGCTTTGTACACAGACCACTGGTAAACAGTTGGCACACAGACTGGTAGTTTTGGAACCTTAGCACAAAATGGGGCCCTCTCTGCCAAGGGCCCTGGTCCAGTCGCATCCCCTGCACCCTGGTAGCTAAGCCCCTGACCAGATTCATGGTCGCCTTATGGGTAGTTAAAAGGGTTAAAGACTAAAAACACGCTTTGCAAGGACACAATTTAAAAAATGTCAGAATCCTGGAGGACATTGGACCTTCCTGTGTAACTTTCAAAAGTAAACCCCAACAAGGTCACCAAGCTCCTCTCCACAAGCACCTACTGCCTCCGAGGAGCTGAGCAGTTCTCACTTTTTTTTGTAGCTTTTATAAATAAAAAATTAAAGGGATTGATGGACTAAAACATCTCTTACAAGTTAAATAGATTGGCAAATGTATTCTATAGCTATAATTATTAACACAGAATGTTACAATAAAAAAAGTCATCACTTTAACCAAAACATTGGAGTTAACATCTGGTAAATGCCATACCGTGCAAAGGAAAGCAATATGGTGATTTCAGCAAAAATATTTTAAGGGATACTCAATATTTTCTACAAATGTTACCAAACCATAACAATAGTTTGTACCATGTGCATTGGTGTCACCCTTCTTTGTCTACACAAGAGATGGATGGAACTACAGTCATCCTGAGATCATTATGCCCCATAAGAAAATGTTGACCTAATAAGAGTAAACGCAGTTGGGTGGAGAATTATCCAGGTCAATAATAAAATAATAAAGAATGAGTAACTCTGTGTGACAAGGTGGACAGCCCAGATGAATAAGTGGAACATATTATTTTGTGTATGTTCTTTGCCAGTCAATCATGGTTCACAAAGACCACAGAAGATGTGGACATTACCTCGGAGATGGGTAGAGGTTGGATCCTTCATCTGGCCAGTAGTGGTAGCATTGTTTAACACCATTTTCTGCAGGGACGTCAACATGACAATCACCACACAGCCATTTTCCCAAACCATCTGCGGACAAAAGAAATACACATCTTGGTCACGCTACGAACCGCTTAATTACTGTGTGACACGTATAATTACAGCACTCAGACACACAATCAGAATCCATTCCATTTGCAGGGAAATGAATTTCGTTTTCATTAGTGGCTTTCGTTGTGCAGCTGCTGCTAAATCCCCAAGTACCTGAGCACACAGCCCAGCGTACTTCCATATGTATATATATTGCACGTATGGAATCATTACAATAACGGAATCCCATCTATTAAATGTTCCCTTTATTGGAAAAAGGGAAAACAAACAAACAGAAAATTGTTTATATTGTGTCAACTGAAAAAGACTATACGTTGACCTAGAGGTATGTTATAACATCCCTACATGGTTCCCATATTACATAGGTTATGTTAGTCGTGTGTCCCTTTAATTACTCTGTGTCCAATGAGCTTAACGTTGACCTAGACTGTATGTTACAACATCCCTACATGGTCCCATATTACATAGGTTTATGTTAGTGTGTGTCCCTAATTACTCTGTGTCCAATGAGACTTAACGTTGACCTAGGCTGTATGTTATAACATCCTACATGGTTCCATATTACATAGGTTATGTTAGTCGTGTGTCCCTTTAATTACTCTGTGTCCAATGAGACTTAACGTTGACCTAGACTGTATTTATAACATCCCTACATGGTTCCCATATTACATAGGTTATGTTAGTGGTGTGTCCCTTTAATTACTCGTGTCCAATGAGACTTACATTGACCTAGACTGTATGTATAACATCCCTACATGGTTCCCATATTACATAGGTTATGTTAGTCGTGTGTCCCTTTAATTACTCTGTGTCAATGAGACTTAACGTTGACCTAGGCTGTATGTTATAACATCCCTACATGGTTCCCATATTACATAGGTTATGTTAGTCGTGTGTCCCTTTAATTACTCTGTGTCCAATGAGACTTAACGTTGACCTAGACTGTACTTTATAACATCCCTACATGGTTCCCATTTACATAGGTTATGTTAGTCGGTGTCCCTTTAATTACTCTGTGTCCAATGAGACTAACGTTGACCTAGACTGTACTTTATACATCCCTAAATGGTTCCCATATTACATAGGTATGTTAGTCGTGTGTTCCCTTTAATTACGCTGTGTCCAATGAGACTTAACGTTACCTAGACTGTATGTATACATCCCTGCGGTTCCCATATTACATAGGTTAGGTTAGTCGTGTGTCCCTTTAAATACGCTGTGTCCAATGAGACTTAACGTTGACCTAGACTGTATTTTATAACATCTACATGGTTCCATATTACATAGGTTATGGTAGTCGTGTGTCCCTTTAATTACGCTGTGTCCAATGAGACTTAAACGTTGACCTAGACTGTATTTTATAGCATTCCGCATGGTTCCCATATTACATAGGTATGTTAGTCGTGTGTCCCTTTAATTACGCTGTGCCCAATGAGACTTAACGTTGACCTAGACTGTACTTTATAACATCCCTACATGGTTCCATATTACATAGGTTATGTATCGTGTGGTCCCTTAATTACGCTGTGTCCAATGAGAATTCATCACATTGCACATCACCAAAGACCAAGTACAGATGTTTCTTAATGTTTCTTAAATAAAATAACTGCACAATTATATTGACTTCCCTCACAACTAGCGCTGGATGAATTAACCTTTAGTATTTTCTATGCGTCTCGTTAATCTCAAGACATCGATAGTGATCCTTGATTGTCAATGACATCCATAAGGGGCTTCTCTGCCAATAGTTGGGGGATAAATTAAAGATGGCTCGTGTGGCGGTAATGGTGTAGAGGCAACGTTGGTCTTGGGTAACTCTTGTAGCACTTTATTGCAACTGATATTATGCTTATGATTAATTAGAAAGTGAGATCTATGTTGATTGTATCACTGACACTGCAGGATGAAGTGAGGCTGTTAATTCTGATCTTTTACAGTTCATGGTTACGCAGCCAAGTGTCTTTTAGGCTGAAACCCCAAAGAAAAGCCAAAATCTTGAATACCCAGGGAGTGCTGTCCAATAGCAAGAAAGATGTAGCAGAATGTAATGTAAGGAGCCATCAGTGAGAGATTGAGATGATCAGTGGAGCTTAAATGTAACCTCAAGCCAAGGAGATATGTAGGATTATTTCGGCTTGCGTGTTCATTCTACCATAAGGTTTTCGTGTGTGAGCTCATCATCAACAAAAGTATTCTTCCTATTAGGATTTTTTAAATGTTCTGCCAATATGGGTAAAATATAATACCAAACCGTAAATACAATTTCAAACTCATTTTTCAGGGTCCAGGTTCACTCAGTTAATTCTGCCAAGTGTAAAATATGGTGGTGTCTTGCGATAGGCACAAATAAGACTTGAAACCTTCCTCCCCTTTAGAATCTCTCAGAGACGGGCCTTGATAGCGGCACACGGTTTTCACGGCTATCTTAATGGAAATCTCGCCTTCCTGACACCATCGTTTGCTTTTTGTGTAGAAGCAGTTTTCTGATTTCACTAAGCAAATATTTCCGTTCATGTGGCTGAGAACTGTATTTAATATTTCTTTTAGGAACCTATCAAGCGCTGGTCTGAAGATAATGAAGACATTTTAATTTATGTGCCAGCCAATCAAAAGACCTCTTACTACTGACTTCAATGTTAAGTTGCGATAAGCACGGAATTTTTTTGTTAGAAAACAGCCTGTGACATTTTTGTTTCTGCTGATAATTTAAACACTCACCGTAAGGTAGAATCATTCAGTTTAAATTATGACCCTTGCACAAAAATTAAATCATCCAGTGACTAATGAGAAACGTTTCTTTCCACTGTGGAACCTTGGCAGATCTTCATTATTACCTCTGTAAAAGTTAATTAACTGGTAACACATTTGCTTATTCTTACACTGTTAAGATATTAGCCGACACTTGTGTCTATTCGTTTTTTGAAAAATCCCAAAGAACCAGAAGACCATTCTGGTCATGACAAGGAAAGATAATGTATGGCAGTCCTACCATCAGTAATTCGATTGAAAGCCACCCATACACGGGCTTTGAGGTTTTAAAATGTTTGGTAAATTCGATCAAACTGCTCAAATTATCAGAAAGTGTTTCTGTTTTCCGATCGACGGCTCAATAATTGAATGGTTTAGCAGAAAAATGAAGATGAGGCCAGGCGGAAAATTTCCCCCCATCTTCAGTCAGAGATCAGAGGCTCAAGGTGAGGAACTTTGAGTGGTTCTTCTGATGGTATTTCCGATTGGTGCACCCCCCTGCGTATGGCTAGCTTAAGTCAAAAACATTTATTGGGTAGGAAGAAAAAAAGATTACGGCTTAACCACAAAATGATCATTAGTAAGCCAATGATGGAACTAAAGTTAAGTAACAGTTCCTCACCAAAAATGTGGAAAAGATATTGTCAAACAAAGTAAGGGCTAGGGCCCACAGAGCACACCAATAGAATGGGATGGGGATGGCCATTTTTGGTGTGCATTGCATGCGCTGCGATAGGGGTACATCAAAGAGATCGCAGCGTAGGTGGGTAGCGTGCATGAATCGCGTGACGTTACTACGATTTTGTTGAGTTGCCTGATTCCTGCGCGCTCCCTAGAGCAGGAGGCAATGACCATGGAGGCCAATCAATTAATTGCACACAGTAATCTACTTTATTAAAACTAAAGACGATTTTTTAACCTTATTTGTTTCTGTATAACTGAAGAACAGGAGGTAAATGAGCAATGTCTATCTCCGTTTCAATAAATGTGCAGGAGACAGAAGAGAACTTAACTTGGATCGCTCCAGCTCTGCTAATAGTCTCCTATGCCAATGACAATCTCCAATGCATCCCCAGTCCCTTGCATTGTAAGCGCACACACAGTTCCCGGGAGCGTAGGACCTGACAGTGAGAAGCCGCGACTGGAGCAGTAAGTTCTGTCTCCTCCTGCCCATTTTACTGAAGAATGGGAGGTAAGACATAGCTCATTTACCTCCTGTTCTTCAGTAAACAAAAACAAATAAGGTTAAAAATTGGAGGCCATACCCTTTACTATCCCAAAGTTGTGACTGAGATACCACAACTTTTCATAAACAGAGAACATGGCCAACATGAAGCAGTTGGCAAAATAACTTTACCATAAACTATACCAGAGTTAGTAATAAGCAAATCAACCACACACAATGGTATTAAAAAGAAATCACCTGCATGTCAATGGTGAATGTCAAGAGGAGATGCCATTTCTTTCTTTGGGTATGTGATTCCACTAGAAAGCAGTACACAATCCGTTAAACCTAACCTCATTTTTAATGAATAAAGTGTTGCTAAAAAAAAAGGCCTTCTTGAATGATTTTTGCACTTAACCAACATATGTGCTATCCATGATAAACCTTATTGAGAATAAAACTCCCTCGCAAGTCATTGATAGGATAATCATACAGCAGTCTAATGATGTACCTTATTCTTCTTTACTTCTCTAACTCTCTAAAAGATTCAAAACTCAACTAGTGCACCTCTCTTCTTAATTCTCTAACCCTCTAAAAGATTCTAAACTTCAACTAGAGCATCACTCTTTCTTCTCTAACTCTCTAAAAGATTCTAAACTTCAACTAGAGCATCTCTCTTTCTTCTCTAACTCTCTAAAAGATTCTAAACTTCAACAGAGCATCTCTCTTTCTTAATTCTCTAACCCTCTAAAAAATTCTAAAACTTAACTAGAGCATCTCTCTTTCTTACTCTCTAACTCTAAAAGATTCTAAACTTCAACTAGAGCATCTCTCTCTTACTTCTAAACCTCTAAAAGATTCTAAACTTCAACTAGAGCATCTCTCTTTCTTACTTCTCTAACCCTCTAAAAGATTCTAAACTTCAACTAGAGCATCTCTCTTTCTTACTTGTCTAACTCTCTAAACTAGATTCCAAACTTCAACTAGAGCATCTCTCTTCTAATATCTAACCTTCTAAAAAATTCTAAACTTCAACTAGAGCATCTCTCTTTCTTAATTCTCTAACCCTCTAAAAAATTCTAAACTTCAACTAGAGCATCTCTTTTCTTACTCTCTAACTCTCTAAAAGATTCCAAACTTCAACTAGAGCATCTCTCTTTCTTAATTCTCAACCCTCTAAAAAATTTAAATTTCAACTAGAGCATATCTCTTTCTTAATTCTCTAAAACATTCTAAACTTCAACTAGAGCATCTCTCTTTCTTACTTCTCTAACTCTCTAAAAGATCTAAACTTCAACTAGAGCATTATCTTTCTTAATTCGCTAACCTCTAAAAATTCTAAACTTCAACTACAGCATATCTCTTTCTTACTTCTCTAACTCTCTAAAAGATTCCAAACTTCAACAGATCAGCTCTCTTTCTACTTCTCTAACTCTCTAAAAGATTCTAAACTTCAACTAGAGCATCTTCTCTTCTTCTCAACTCTCTAAAAGTTTCTAAACTTAACTAGAGCATCTCTCTTTCTAATTCTCTAACCCTCTAAAGATTCTAAACTTCAACTTGGCATCTCTCTTTCTTCTCTAACTCTCTAAAAGATTCTAAACTTCAAACTAGGCATTCTCTCTCTTTAATTCTCTAACTCTCTAAAAGATTCTAAACTTCAACTAGCGATCATCTTTCTTAATTCGCAACCTTAAAAAATTCTAAACTTCAACTACAGCATATTCTTCTTACTTCTCTAACTCTCTAAAAGATTCCAAACTTCAACTAGATCAGCTCCTCTTACTTCTCTAACTCTCTAAAAGATTCAAACTTCAACTAGAGCATCTCTCTTCTTCTCTAACTCTCTAAGTTTCTAAACTTCAAACTAGAGCATCTCTTCTTTCTTAATTCTCTAACCCTCTTAAAGATTCTAAACTTCAACTTGAGCATCTCTCTTTCTTCTCTAACTCTCTTAAAAGATTCTAAACTTCAACTAGAGCATCTCTCTTTTCAATTCTCTAAAAAATTCTAAACTTCAACTAGAGCATCTCTCTAAACTTACTTCTCTAACTCTCTAAAAGATTCTAAACTTCAACTAGAGCATCTCTTTTTCTTAATTCTCTAACCTCTAAAAAATTCAAACTTCAACTAGAGCATCTCTCTTTCTTAATTCTCTAAAAAATTCTAAACTTCAACTAGAGCATCTTCTCTTATACTTCTCTAAATCTCTAAAAGATTCAAACTTCAACTAGAGCATCTCTCTTTCTTACTTCATACAATGCTCTAAAAAATTCCAAACTTCAACTAGAGCATCTCTCTTTTTACTTCTTTAATTACGCTGTGTCCAATGAGACTTAACGTTGACCTAGACTGTATGTTATAACATCCCTGCATGGTTCCCATATTACATAGGTTATGTTAGTCGTGTGTCCCTTTAAATACGCTGTGTCCAATGAGACTTAACGTTGACCTAGACTGTATTTTATAACACTCTAAAAGATTCTAAACTTCAACTAGAGCATCTCTCTTTCTTACTTGTCTAACTCTCTAAAAGATTCCAAACTTCAACTAGAGCATCTCTCTTTCTTAATTATCTAACCTTCTAAAAAATTCTAAACTTCAACTAGAGCATCTCTCTTTCTTAATTCTCTAACCCATCCGTTGTTTAAACCCTTAACCTCATTTTTAATTGAATAAAGTGTTGCTAAGAAAAATGGCCTTTTGAAGATTTTTGCACTTCAAACAACATATGTGCTATCCATGATAAACCTTATTTGAGAATAAAACTCCCCTGCAAAGTTCATTGATAGGATAATCATACAGCAGTCTAATGAAGTACCTATTCTTCTCTTACTTCTCTAACTCTCTAAGATTCAAAACTTCAACTAGGCACCTCTCTTCTAATCTTCTAACCTCTAAAGATTCTAAACTTCAACTAGAGCATCATCTTTCTTCTCTATCTCTAAAGATTCTAAACTTCAACTAGAGCATCTCTTTTCTTCTCTAACTCTCTAAAGATTCTAAACTTCAACTAGAGCATCTCTCTTTCTAATTCTCTAACCCTCTAAAAATTCTAAACTTAACTAGAGCATTCTCTTCTTACTTCTAACCCTCTAAAAGATTTAAACTTCAACTAGAGCATCTCTCTTCTTACTTCTTAACCTCTAAAAGATTCTAAACTTCAACTAGAGCATCTCTCTTTCTTACTTCTCTAACCCTCTAAAAGATTCTAAACTTCAACTAGAGCATCTCTCTTTCTACTTGTCTAACTCTCTAAAAGATTCCAAACTTCAACTAGAGCATCTCTCTTTCTATATCTAACCTTCTAAAAAATTCTAAACTTCACTAGAGCATCTCTCTTTCTTAATTCTAACCCTCTAAAAAATTCCAAACTTCAACTAGAGCATCTCTCTTTCTACTTCTCTAACTCTCTAAAGATTCCAAACTTCAACTAGCGATCTCTCTTTCTTAATTCTCTAACCCTCTAAAAATCTAAATTTCAACTAGAGCATCTCTCTTTCTTAATTCTCTAAAACATTCAAACTTCAACTAGAGCATCTCTTCTTTTTATTCTTAAACTCTCAAAAGCTCTAAACTTCTAAAAATGCCAACTTAAACTAGAGAATCTCTCTTCTACTTCTATAACTCTCTAAAATCTAACTCTCTAAAATATTCCAAACTTCAACTAGAGCATCTCTCTTCCCTACTTCTCTAACTCTCTAAAATTTCCAAACTTCAACTAGAGCATCTCTCTTTCTTACTTCTCTAACTCTGATAGTAGCCGACACTTGTGTCTATTCGTTTTTTGAAAAACCCAAAGAACCAGAAGACCATTCTTGGTCATGACAAGGAAAGATAATGTATGGCAGTCCTACCATCAGTAATTCGATTGAAAGCCACCCATACACGGGCTTTGAGGTTTTAAATGATTTGGTAAATTCGATCAAAACTGCTCAAATTATCAGAAAGGTTTTCGGTTTTCCGATCGACGGCTCAATAATATTGAATGGTTTAGCAGAAAAATGAAGATGAGGCCAGGCGGGAAAATTTCCCCCCATCTTCAGTCAGAGATCAGGGCCAAGGAGGAACTTTGAGTGGTTCTTCTGATGGTATTTCGATTGGTGCACCCCCCTGCCCGTGTATGGCTAGCTAAGTCAAAAATTTATTGGGGGAGGAAGAAAAAAAGATTACGGCTTAACCACAAAATGTATCATTAGTAAGCCAATGATGGAACTAAAGTTAAGTAACAGTTCCTCACCAAAAATGTGGAAAAGATATTGTCAAACAAAGTAAGGGCTAGGCCCCACAGAGCACACCAATAGAATGGGATGGGGATGGCCATTTTTGGTGTGCATTGCATGCGCTGGCGAAGGGGTACATCAAAGAGATCGCAGCGTAGGGTAGCGTGCATGAATCGCGTGACGTTACGATTTTGTTGAGTTGCCTATTCCTGCGCGTCCCTAGAGCAGGAGGCAATGACCATGGAGGCCAATCAATTAATTGCACACAGTAATTCTACTATTATTAAACAAAGACGATTTTTAACCTTATTTGTTTCTGTATAACTGAAGAACAGGAGGTAAATGAGCAATGTCTATCTCCGTCTTCAATAATGTGCAGGAGACAGAAGAGAACTTAACTTGGATCGCTCCAGCTCTGCTAATAGTCTCTATGCCAATGACAATCTCCAATGCATCCCCAGTCCCTTGCATTGTAAGCGCACACACAGTTCCAGGGAGCGTAGGACCTGACAGTGAGAAGCCGGAGCTGGGAGAGTAAGTTCTGTCCTCTCTCTGCCCTTTTACTGAAGAATGGGAGGTAAGACATAGCTCATTTACCTCCTGTTCTTCAGGTAAACAAAAAACAATAAGGTTTAAAAATGGAGGCCATACCCTTTACTATCCCTAAAGTTGTGACTGAGATAACCCAAACTTTTCATAAACAGAGAACAGGCCCAACATGAAGCAGTATGGCAAAATAACTTTACCATAAACTATACCAGAGTAGATAATAAGCAAATCAACCACACACAATGGTATAAAAAGAAATATACCTGCATGTCAATGGTGGAATGTCAAGAGGAGATGGCACTTTCTTTTCTCTTGGGTATGTGATTCCACATAGAAAGCAGTACACAATCCGTTTAAACCCTTAACCTCATTTTAATTGAATAAAGTGTTGCTAAGAAAATGGCCTTCTTGAATGATTTTTGCACTTCAACCAACATATGTGCTATCGATAAACCTTATTTGAGAATAAACATCCCCTCGCAAAGTTCATTGATAGGATAATCATAAGCAGTCTAATGATGTACCTTATTCTTCTCTTACTTCTCTAACTCTCTAAAAGATTCAAAACTTCAACTAGTGCACCTCTCTTTCTTAATTCTCTAACCCTCTAAAAGATTCTAAACTTCAACTAGAGCATCACTCTTTCTTCTCTAACTCTCTAAAGATTCTAAACTTCAACTAGAGCATCTTCTCTTTCTTCTCTAACTCTCTAAAAGATTCTAAACTTCAACTAGAGCATCTCTCTTTCTTAATTTCTAACCCTCTAAAAAATTCTAAACTTCAAACTAGAGCATCTCTCTTCTTACTTCTCTAACCCTTAAAAGATTCTAAACTTCAACTAGAGCATCTCTCTTCTTTACTTCTCTAACCCTCTAAAAGATTCTAAACTTCAACTAGAGCATCTCTCTTTCTTACTTCTTAACCCTCAAAAGATTCTAAACTTCAACTAGAGCATCTCTTTCTTACTTGTCTAACTCTCTAAAAGTTCCAAACTTCAACTAGAGCATCTCTCTTCTTAATTATCTAACCTTCTAAAAAATTCTAAACTTCAACTAGAGCATCTCTCTTTTTAATTCTCTAACCCTCAAAAAATTCTAAACTTCAACTAGAGCATCTCTCTTTCTTACTTCTTAACTCTCTAAAAGATTCCAAACTTCAACTAGAGCATCTCTCTTTCTTAATTCTCTAACCCTCTAAAAAATTTAAATTTCAACTAGAGCATCTCTCTTTCTTAATTCTCTAAAACATTCTAAACTTCAACTAGAGCATCTTCTTTCTTACTTCTCTAACTCTCTAAAAGATTCTAAACTTCAACTAGAGATATTCTTTCTTAATTCGCTAACCCTCTAAAAAATTCTAAACTTCAACTACAGCATATCTCTTTCTTATTCTCTAACTCTCTAAAGATTCCAAACTTCAACTAGATCAGCTCTCTTTTTACTTCTCTAACTCTCTAAAAGATTCTAAACTTCAACTAGAGCATCTCTCTTTCTTTTAACCTCTAAAAGTTTCTAAACTTCAACTAGAGCATCTCTCTTTCTTATTCTCTAACCTCTTAAAGATTCTAAACTTCAACTTGAGCATCTCTCTTTCTTCTCTTTAAAAGATTCTAAACTTCAACTAGAGCATCTCTCTTTCTTAATTCTCTAAATCTCTAAAAGATTCTAAACTTCAACTAGAGCATCTATCTTTCTTAATTCGCTAACCTTAAAAATTCTAAACTTCAACTACCGCATCTACCTTTCTTACTTCTCTAACTCTCTAAAAGATTCCAAACTTCAAATAGATCAGCTTCTCTTTCTTACTTCTAACTCTCTAAAAGATTTAAACTTCAACTAGAGCATCTCTCTTCTTCTCTAACTCTCTAAAGTTCTAAACTTCAACTAGAGCATCTCTCTTTCTTAATTCTCTAACCCTCTTAAAGTTCTAAACTTCAACTTGAGATCTCTCTTTCTTCTCTAACTCTCTAAAAGATTCTAAACTTCAACTAGAGATCTCTCTTTCTTATCTCTAAAAAATTCTAAACTTCAACTAGAGCATCTCTCTAAACTTACTTCTCTAACTCTCTAAAAGATTCTAAACTTCAACTAGAGCATCTCTCTTTCTTAATTCTCTAACCCTCTAAAAAATTCTAAACTTCAACTAGAGCATCTCTCTTTCTTAATTCTCTAAAAAATTCTAAACTTCAACTAGAGCATCTCTCTTTATTACTTCTCTAACTCTCTAAAAGATTCTAAACTTCAACTAGAGCATCTCTCTTTCTTACTTCTCTAATGCTCTAAAATATTCCAAACTTCAACTAGAGCATCTCTCTTTCTTACTTCTCTAACTCTCTAAAATATTCCAAACTTCAACTAGAGCATCTCTCTTCTACTTTCCTAACTCTCTAAAATATTCCAAACTTCAACTAGAGCATCTCTTTTCCTACTTCTCTAACTCTCTAAAAATTGCCAAAACTTCAACTAGAGCATCTCTCTTTCTTACTTCTCTAACTCTCTAAAATATTCCAAACTTCAACTAGAGCATCTCTCTTCCTTACTTCTCTAACTCTCTAAAATTTCCAAACTTCAACTAGAGCATCTCTCTTTCTTACTTCTCTAACTCTCTAAAATATTCCAAACTTCAACTAGAGCATCAGTCTTTCTTACTTCTCTAACGCTCTAAAATATTCCAAACTTCAACTAGAGCATCTCTCTTTCTTACTTCTCTAACTCTCTAAAATTTCCAAACTTCAACTAGAGCATCTCTCTTTCTTACTTCTCTAACTCTCTAAAATATTCCAAACTTTAACTAGAGCATCAGTCTTTCTTACTTCTCTAACGCTCTAAAATATTCCAAACTTCAACTAGAGCATCAGTCTTTCTTACTGGGTGGGCAGCAAGGGGAACTGATCTGCACATCAGGTCTCCATCTTCTTAGACATTAGCATTTGGGACCATCTTAAACATCAAGAAGGAGGCAATGATTTGTGGTGCTAAATTGCTACCTTCATTTCTCTAATGCTTGAGATTTCATTTTCCTTTAAAGAAAATCCTAATGCTGATGTCACCTGGAAATGTCAGTTTCACCCAATAAATAAGCCTGGCATTATAATATCTGTGTCCAAGTCTCATACAACAGCTGCACAACAATCATGAAAAAGAAAGTCTGAAAGGTTTTACCTGCCAGAAACCAGCCACAGTAGAAGGAAGGGGTCCTTGGGATGCAATGTAGGCAGGGTTCCTTGGATCATGATCCATCTGGAAGGGAACAGTAACAATAGCTCATCACATCATTTTAGTTATTAGATTTCTTTAGGGGAACATGAAGATGAACAAACAGGGTTTCCTAAAAGCCCAAGACACAGGATTGTAAATATAATCACCCTACATTCTGCTAATTTATCAACGTATCCTCATGTTGACCTAATGAGGAATTCCGGAAAACAGTGGTTTGCAGGAAGCTGATACATCAACTGTGCCTCCTATGACTCATTTAATACCCACAGCAATGGCAGTAGGTTTACAGCATTTTGTGATTGAAGGGCATGTTTATGTTACAGACCAATATACAGAATCACTGGCGCCCACAGAAAATCCTTCTACAGATAAAAGCAACAACCTTCTCAGCTAAAGACAATGCTGGTTGGTAATGGGATTTGAACCTAGGTGCTAAATATAGGGATGTTGATAAACTACAACTTTAAATAAAACCCAAGAGCTTGAGTAAGCAGTTGACTGACACAATGAGAAAGGAAGATGTACCTAGAAGCTTCAATATGTCTTGGGTTACGCATTGTAACCTTTATGTTTAGAGGAGAAACACAGGCTTCAATTCAATGCCCCAAGACCAAGTGACATATGTTTCGCAGTACAAATGCCATTATACAGTCATTTAAATTGTTGAAATAAATTTGAGGAATGTCTGGCACAAGTAGCTTCTATTCACGCACCAGCAGACAAGGGCCGGCAGAATCACCGCTGATTTGAGTAGAGCTGTCAGAAACCAGAGCTATCAGCTAAATCAGAAGCAGGGCCACTCGACGTCTGCTATCGCTAATCAGCTGCTGTCACGTAGCTACTTCCCGGAACGTGGCAGACATAATGATTTCTGCAGAATGTGTCACAGCATTTACATTGCTAAATACAATCAGAATTAAGGAACATTTTGTTATAAGGGGATAAAAATAACAATTTACTGGTTTAACCTTATCTGGGGCTAAACTGGATTTCTACAAATAAAGAGGGCAACAATTCAAATTATTTCCATAATGTCAATTTGTTGATACACTCAGATTTTTTAGGCTAAAATGCAGAAATATGTCAGATTGTTTTAACTAGATATATCTTGAAATTCTATTTAAGTTCTGTACTATTTGGGGGATAAATGGAAACATTGGGAAATGACAATTTAAAATGACCTCCAACCCTCCAATGTTTTGGCATTCCACACAGTATTTTTGTGATTTCTAGATTTTTCAAAAGTTTACGATTTTTTAAATTAGAAATTCGAGAAATTTCAGAAATATTTGGAAAAAGTTCCGCAGTTCAGAAAAATCCCCAAAACTCTGCGATCCGCAAAGTCCGAGTTCCTGCGGATCCGTGAAATCCGCTTCAGAACTGGGTTCGGGTTTGGGTTCAGGTCCATCTCTATTCGTGAAATAAAAATGTGACCTTTTGTAAGAACTAACTCATCTAAAGTCAGTAGATACGCCTATCTATATATAACAAAGGAAGCTTGCAAAATAATAGTCAAAACAATAATTCAGAGCTTTATATTACAAATAAAACAGAAGTGCTGACTTTACAATAAGCGAGTTTCATGGGAAATCATTGTTTCTTGTTCTTTCAATACTTTTCTGGGGACTGACAATATCCTGTTAGGTTTGGGTTCATATGGAAGCTAAAATGAATTTTTTGAGATGACAAATAGAAACACATTGTCAAAGGAAATAAACATACAAATACCCCCAAAAGGCAACATTGTAAAACTTATAGCCAGCTTTTATCGGATGGCAGTATCTATAAAATAAAAGCTTACACCAAAAAAATCCAACACTAGAAAGAATTCAACGATTCTTTAATGACAAAATTGAAAATGTTTTTTTAGATCTGTGTGAATTCTATCAAATTGTTCACTGTGTAAAGAGTTGGAGTTACCCCCATCCCGTAGACCCAGAGGAGAGATTTACTGGACCAGAAACCTCCCTTGTCCTATCAGCATAAAATAAATTAAGTCAGTGTATTGAGTTATAAAGGCAAACTGAGCCTTAATGGCATGTCCACACATCCAGACCTTAATACATAGTTTTGTGGGATTCACATGCTTATTTTTGTATTTGTAAAATGATATATCTGTTATTTACCAAACTCCAATGTAATGTAATGTACGTTAACGGTACAATAAAGAACAAAAATCATTAATCATTATTCTATTAAGTGAAAAAACAATACACAAATATTCAGCTACTGAATAACTACTGCCATTGCCAGCCAACTGATACAGAGTCTTTCTTTACTCCTTAAATACAGTAAATACCCTAAACCTTATTAACCAGATACGATCTATATTAGGGTAAACAACCAGAGTAGAAAGTATGAGGGAGATTCAATAAAAGTTCTTATCGTTAAAAATGGTGCTAATTTAGCCCCAACCAATCAGATCTTATTTAACATTTGAAAGCTAACATCTGATTGGTTGGGGCAAAATTAGCCCCATTTTAAACGATAAGAACTTTTATTGAATAACCCTGTAAGTGTCCAAAATAATTAACTCTCCACCTCTGCTACTTGTAAGCAATCACCAGAAGATAAACATTATTAATAGACAGAACATGGATTACTGAATTTCTAACAGCAGATATCAGCTACTGTATTTTAATCTAAAAGACAGAAATGTAATAAAAACCTGAAATGTTACATGTGCAATGCACAATCAGTGAGATTCAATAAAAGTTCTTATTGTTTAAAATTGTGCTAATTTTGCCCCGACCAATCAGATGTTAGCTTTCAAATGTTAAATAAGATCTGATTGGTTGGGGCAAAATTAGCACCATTTTAAACGATAAGAACTTTTATTGAATCTTCCTTCTTATCGTTTAAAATGGTGCTAATTTTGCCCAACCAATCAGATCTTATTTAAAACATTGAAGACAACATTGATTGGCTGGGGCAAAATTAGCACCATTTTAAACAATAAGAACTTTTATTGAATAACCCTGAGAGTATATGAACCACCCGCTTCGGGCAACGATTGTGCCGTGTAAGGACACTTTATCGCCCGAAATGGCCGTTTGGTCAGGGATCGTTGCCGACCGGCCAGGCAGATCTTTGAACGAGCGGCCGTTTTGGCCAATAAAGTGCCCATACACAGCACATTTATCGTCTGAAACAACCGTTACCACACTGTGCGTCGAGGGTCAGCTTTAACCAAGTTATCGGATGATTCTTTTCTTCCTGTGATATAAACAAGTTTTTAACACATTCTAAAGTCTAGAATGAAGCTTACCAAATTCAGCCACAGAGGACCATTAATTAATTCTCTGAAAAGCCATGGACTTTCTGGCTTTAAGAAAAGTTTTCTTTCAAACTCCACTTGAGTTTCAACCTCTTCAACGTTATTGTGGAGCTTTTCTAAAATTTACATCAAGGTCAACTAGATCTTGGAATCTGGTTATTACGGTTGTTATTATGTTACTATTACTAGGTTTTAATGACAGTTTAAGACATGGCCTTAAGATATAAAACCCTTCCTTAGTCAATTATAGGATTGCTCTCAACCATATAGAGACCCCAATGCATAGTTTCATTTAAAATAGAAAAACATGCCCTAATAACTTCTCTCCAGGAAAAACCACAAACTTTGCACAGTCCCTATAGGTTCTGTAGAAACAATCTTATCTCCGACGAGATACAATTAGTATGGTAGAAAAAAGAAAAAATAAATTACTGAGTGCATTACTGATCAAAGTGATATTGTTTTTTTATTGAGATTTTATTATGAATAACATTAAAATTCAATAAAAAATGGTTTACCAAACAGCTCATAAAACAAGACAACACTTTCCTGAGGCTGAATAAGAAGAACTATTATCTTAATACGTGTTACAGTTATGTTAGACTGACATCTTTCATGTTTGTTGTTCTCCAATGTTCTCCATGGTACAAAAAGCCGCATTAACTTTAATAAAACACCTAAACATATCTTCCTCGTCTAGAGGGAACCTAAGCGAGCTTCGACACCTGATGTGTGAGAGGGGGGAAGTTTTTGTCAGCTGGTGAGGCTGAGAGATACATAGATGAAAGTTCTTTGTAGAAATGCAACAGAGAATACACATCAGTGCTCATTAAACTTCCGGTTATTTACTATAGTCTATAAGGATTTCTAGTTTGTAGATCACTAGCTGATTTTTTTGGGTTTTAACTACAAATTCCCAGCATGCCCAATATGCTTCCACCGCAGAGGCATGCTGGGAGTGTTCCTTGGCTGCTTGTACAAGGCAGGTTGTACATCTCCCTAAGGACCATTTTATGCTACTGTCATGACACATTTATATGACATGGCATAGCTGAAAGGAGATGATACGTAGCTCGGAACCAAGCCAAATACACCAAACTGCTACTGTGTCATCTGCAGACTCGTTCATTGTGAGCTTGTGTTCGTTTACGTTATATTGAAGTCATAAAAAAACACCCGTAAACCCCATGTTCGATTGTTAATCAGTGCATGTGCCCTACTAATTATACTACAATGCATCATCCCTGTACACAGTTTTGTAAGACTCTACATTTATAATGAAAGATCAATAGATGTCTGATACATTTCCCCATGTTCAACTTCCAAAAAACACCAAGAAAAATGATCTTATACCAACAAGGTGTGGGCATTGTATAAAATGGTGGGTCATTGTTACGAGAAAGCAAAGGTGGGTAGAGGATATATAGTAGATAATGCACCCCCTACTGGAAAATGATAAGGATATTAAAAGTCACAGAGGAGTTTGTGACCATGTAAGACAGTAAAGCGAGGTGGCACGCGAGTGCCTTTTACACAGGGCGCGGAACTCTGAGGTGACATCTAATATCCTAATATATCCCCTAATAATGTAGGGGGGCAATTATTTATATATATATGTATAATCCACCCCCTCATTGGAGAGTCATCCTGGGAGGGATAGGAATATCCCTATGTACTTATTCCTATCCTTCCTCCCCACCTCTGTTTTCCCCTCCTTAGGTCTAGAGTTCCCGTCTCCCGCACCACTGTGGTTGGCGCGGTTCCTCTGTTTGTTTTACATCTTGCTGAGTGCTGATCTATTGCGCTAGTGATTCGGAAGTCACCCGCGCGATAGCTCAGCACTGTGCACAAAGTTAAAGGAAGAGGAGCGCCGCGCCATCCACAGTGGTTCGGAGAC
Source organism: Hymenochirus boettgeri (assembly GCA_019447015.1). Classification (NCBI taxonomy): domain Eukaryota; kingdom Metazoa; phylum Chordata; class Amphibia; order Anura; family Pipidae; genus Hymenochirus; species Hymenochirus boettgeri. The sequence continues at coordinate 2,772,815 of CM033474.1, read as the reverse complement.
GTGGAACTCAGTGCCAGGCAATGCAACCGAACATAGACCAAAAGGGAAAGAAAAACGGAGGTGAGGGAAGTGAGCCAACTATAAATTGGTGCGCTACTACATAGTAACACGCCGATATTAAAGGAAACTATCGTACGGTGAGTCCCATTGTGATCCATTCTGGGGGGGATTATAATAGGTAATATACCAAAATAAAGGCGGACAATATGGATAGTTAAAGGGGTGTTTCTGAATACTGTTTAGTGTTTATACTTGAGAAAGTCTGTAGTGTTCTGCACTGAACTACATATGGGATGACCCCTTTAACTAGGTATCAAAACTTTACACATGGCTCTATATGCCATTTAGTGCTGCATTAACAAAGGTTTCTAAACTGAGGATTCATTTGAAAAAATTGCCGAAAGTGTTGAAATTAATTTATCTTGATCATCGAGCGGACAGAAGATCACACTGTGTGAGGTCCATGTATTGGTTAATTATGCAAGACAGCAATGGACGTGAATCTCTTAATTAGTTGGCTACACGTAATGTTTGTCTAGGGTTAGAACATCCAGTCATCACGTGAAAGCTATTGACTTCTGGGACTCTGCCCTTTATTTTTGCTGTTGTTTGTAAGTGTTACTTGCCTTTTAGCAAAACAAAATTCAAGAGTGTTCAACCTTCAGAACTGTATGTTTCCATTGCGTGTGGGGATAAACAACTCCATGCAGAATCTCTACTGCTACAGCCCAAGATGCCCATTCGCATGTGTGTATTTAATGAGCGTTTAAAATGGTGCTAATTTTGCCCCAACCAATCAGATCTTATTTAACATTTGAAGGCTAACATCTGATTGGCTGGGGCAAAATTAGCACCATTTTAAACCAAATGTTAAAAAGATCTGATTGGTTGGGCCAAATTAGCACCATTTTAACGATAGAGGAGATTCAATAAAAGTCTTATCGTTTAAAATGGTGCTAATTTTGCCCCAACCAACAGATCTTATTTAACATTTGAAAGCTAACATCTGATTGGTGGGCAAAATTAGACACATTTTAAACAATAAGAACTTTTATTGAATCTCACTGATTGTGCATTGCACATGTAACATTTCAGGTTTTTATTACATTTGTCTTTTAGATTAAAATACAGTAGCTGATATCTGCTGTTAGAAAATCAGTAATCCATGTTCTGTCTATTAATAATGTTTATCTCTGGTGATTGTACAAGTAGCAGAGGTGGAGAGTTAATTATTTTGGACACTTCAGGGTTATTCAATAAAAGTTCTTATCGTTTAAAATGGGGCTAATTTTGCCCCAACCAATCAGATGTTAGCTTTCAAATGGTAAATAAGATCTGATTGGTTGGGGCTAATTAGCACCAAATTTTTAACGATAAGAACTTATTGAATCTCCCTCATACTTTCTACTCTGGTTTGTTACCCTAATATAGATCGTATCTGGTTAATAAGGTTTAGGGTATTACTGTATTTAGGAGTAAAGAAAGACTCGTATCAGTTGGCTGGCAATGGCAGTAGTTATTCAGTAGCTGAATATTTGTGTATTGTTTTTCATTAATAGAATATGATTAATGGTTTTTGTTCTTTATTGTACCGTTAACGACATTACATTATCATGGAGTTTGTAAATAACAGATATATCATTTTACAAATACAAAAATAAGCAGTGAATCCCACAAAACTATGTATTAAGGTCTGGATGTGTGGACATGCCATTAAGGTCAGTTTGCCTTTATAACTCAATACACTGATTAATTTATTTTATGCTGATAGGACAAGGGGGTTTCTGGTCAGTAAATTCTCTCTGGGTCTACGGGATGGGGGTAACTCCAACTCTTTACACAGTGAACAATTTGATAGAAATCACACAGATCTAAAAAACATTTTCAATTTGTCATTAAAGAATTCGTTGAATTCTTTCTAGTGTTGGATTTTTTGGTGTAAGCTTTTATTTATAGATACTGCCATCCGATAAAAGCGGCTATAAGTTTTCAATGTTGCCTTGGGGGGGGATTTGTTAGTTTATTTCCTTTGACAATGTGTTTCTATTTGTCATCTCAAAAAATTCATTTTAGCTTCATATGAACCCAAACCTAACAGGATATTGTCAGTCCCCAGAAAAGTATTGAAAGAACAAGAAACAATGATTTCCCATGAAACTCGCTTATTGTAAAGTCAGCACTTCTGTTTATTTGTAATATAAAGCTCTGAATTAGTTTTGACTATTATTTTGCAAGCTTCCTTTGTTATATATAGATAGGCGTATCTACTGACTTTAGATGAGTAGTTCTTTACACAAAGGTCACATTTTTATTTCACGAATAGAGATGGACCTGAACCCAAACCCGAACCAGTTCTGAAGCGGATTTCAGGATCCGCAGGAACTCGGACTTTGCGGATCGCAGAGTTTGGGGATTTTTCTGAACTGCGGAACTTTTTCCAAAATTTCTGAAATTTCTCGAATTTCTAATTTAAAAAATCGTTAAACTTTTGAAAAATCTAGAAATCACAAAAATACTGTGTGGAATGCCAAAACATTGGGGGTTGGAGGTCATTTTAAATTGTCATTTCCCAATGTTTCCATTTATCCCCCAAATAGTACAGAACTTAAATAGAATTTCAAGATATATAGTTAAAACAACTGACATATTTCTGCATTTTAGCCTAAAAAATCTGAGTGTATCAACAAATTGACATTATGGAAATAATTTGAATTGTTGCTCTTTATTTGTAGAAATCCAGTTTAGCCCCAGATAAGGTTAAACCAGTAAATTGGTATTTTTATCCCCTATAACAAAATGTTCCTTAATTCGATTGTATTTAGCAATGTAAATGCTGTGACACATTCTGCAGAAATCATTATGTTGCCACGTTCCGGGAAGTAGTAGCTACGTGACAGCAGCTGATTAGCGATAGCAGACGTCGAGTGGCCCTGTCTCTGATTTAGCTGATAGTCTGGTTTCTGACAGCTCTACTCAAATCAGCGGTGATTCTGCCGGCCCTTGTCTGCTGGTGCGTGAATAGAAGCTACTTGTGCCAGACATTCCTCAAATTTATTTCAACAATTTAAATGACTGTATAATGGCATTTGTACTGCGAAACATATGTCACTTGGTCTTGGGGCATTGAATTGAAGCCTGTGTTCTCTCTTAAACATAAAGGTTACAATGCGTAACCCAAGACATATTGAAGACTTCTAGGTACATCTTCCTTTCTCATTGTGTCAGTCAACTGCTTACTCAAGCTCTGGGTTTATTTAAAGTTTGTGTTTATCAACATCCCTATATTTAGCACCTAGGTTCAAATCCCATTACCAACCAGCATTGTCTTAGCTGAGAAGGTTGTTGCTTTTATCTGTAGAAGGATTTTTGTGGGCGCCAGTGATTCTGTATATTGGTCTGTAACATAAACATGCCCTCATCAACCAAATGCTGTAAACCTACTGCCATTGCTGTGGGTATTAAATGAGTATAGGAGGCACAGTTGATGTATCAGCTTCCTGCAAACCACTGTTTTCCGGAATTCCTCATTAGGTCAACATGAGGATACGTTGATAAATTAGCAGAATGTAGGGTGATTATATTTACAATCCTGTGTCTTGGGCTTTTAGGAAACCCTGTTTGTCATCTTCATGTTCCCCAAAGAAATCTAATAACTAAAAATGATGTGATGAGATTGTTACTGTTCCCTTCAGATGGATCAGATCCAAGGAACCCTGCCTACATTGCATCCCAAGGACCCCTTCTTCTACGTGGCTGGTTTTCTGGCAGGTAAAACCTTTCAGACTCTTTTTCATGATTGTTGTGCAGCTGTTGTATGAGACTTGGACACAGATATTATAATGCCAGGCTTATTTATTGGGGTGAAACTGACATTTCCAGGTGACATCAGCATTAGGATTTTCTTTAAGGAAAATGAAATCTCAAGCATTAGAGAGAATGAAGGTAGCAATTTAGCACCACAAATCATTGCCTCCTTCTTGATGTTTAAGATGGTCCCAAATGCTAATGTCTAAGAAGATGGAGACCTGATGTGCAGATCAGTTCCCCTTGCTGCCCACCCAGTAAGAAAGACTGATGCTCTAGTTGAAGTTTGGAATATTTAGAGCGTTAGAGAAGTAAGAAAGACTGATGCTCAGTTAAAGTTTGGAATATTTTAGAGAGTTAGAGAAGTAAGAAAGAGAGATGCTTCGTTGAAGTTTGGAAATTTTAGAGAGTTAGAGAAGTAAGAAAGAGAGATGCTCTAGTTGAAGTTTGGAATATTTTAGAGCGTTAGAAGAAGTAGAAGACTGATGCTCTAGTTGAAGTTTGGAATATTTTAGGGTTAGAGAAGTAAGAAGAGAGATGCTCTAGTTGAAGTTTGGAAATTTTTAGAGAGTTAGAGAAGTAAGGAAGAGAGATGCTCTAGTTGAAGTTGGAATATTTAGAGAGTTAGAGAAGTAAGAAAGAGAGAAGAGGCTCTAGGAAGTTTGGAAATTTTTTGAGAGTTAGAGAAGAGTAGGAAGAGAGATGCTCTAGTTGAAGTTTGGAATATTTTAGAGAGTTAGAGAAGTAAGAAAGAGAGATGCTCTAGTTGAAGTTTGGAATAATTTAGAGAGTTAGAGAAGTAAGAGAGAGATGCCTAGTTGAAGTTTGGAATATTTAGAGCATTAGGAAGTAAGAAAGAGAGATGCTCTAGTTGAAGTTTAGAATCTTTTAGAGGTTAGAGAAGTAATAAAGAGGAGTGCTCTAGTGAAGTTTAGAATTTTTTAGAGAATTAAGAAAGAGAGATGCTCTAGGTGAAGTTTAGAATTTTTTAGAGGGTTAGAGAATTAAGAAAGAGAGATGCTCTAGTTGAAGTTTAGAATCTTTTAGAGAGTTAGAGAAGTAAGTTTAGAGAGATGCTCTAGTTGAAGTTTAGAATTTTTAGGAATTAAGAAAGAGAGATGCTCTAGTTGAAGTTTAGATCTTTTAGAGAGTTAGAGAAGAAAGAGAGATGCTCAAGTTGAAGTTTAGAATCTTTAAGAGGGTTAGAGAATTAAGAAAGAGAGATGCTCTAGTTGAAGTTTAGAAACTTTTAGAGAGTTAGAGAAGAAAGAGAGATGCTCTAGTTGAAGTTTAGAATCTTTTAGAGAGTTAGAGAGATAAGAAAGAGAGCTGATCTAGTTGAAGTTTGGAATCTTTTAGAGGTTAGAGAAGTAAGAAGAGAATATGCTGTAGTTGAAGTTTAGAATTTTTTAGAGGGTTAGCGAATTAAGAAAGATAGATGCCTGTAGTTGAAGTTTAGATCTTTAGAGAGTTAGAGAATTAAGAAAGGAGATGCTCTAGTTGAAGTTTAGAATCTTTTAGGAGTTAGAGAAGAAAGAGAGATGCTCAAGTTGAAGTTTAGAATCTTTAAGAGGGTTAGAGAATAAGAAAGAGAGATGCTAGTTGAAGTTAGAAACTTAGAGAGTTAGAGAAGAAAGAGAGATGCTCTAGTTGAAGTTTAGATCTTTTAGAGAGTTAGAGAAGAGTAAGAAAGAGAGCTGATCTAGTGAAGTTTGGAATTTTTAGAGAGTTAGAGAAGTAAGAAAGGATATGCTGTAGTTGAAGTTTAATAGAATTTTTAGAGGGTTAGCGAATTAAGAAAGATAGATGCTCAGTTGAAGTTTAGAATCTTTAGAGAGTTAGAGAAGTAAGAAAGAGAGATGCTCAGTTGAAGTTTAGAATGTTTTAGAGAATAAGAAAGAGAGATGCTCTAGTTGAAATTTAGATATTTTTAGAGGGTTAGAGAATTAAGAAAGAGAGATGCTCTAGTTGAAGTTTGGAATCTTTTAGAGAGTTAGAGAAGTAAGAAAGAGAGATGCTCTAGTTGAAGTTTAGAATTTTTTGAGGGTTAGAGAATTAAGAAAGAGAGATGCTCTAGTTGAAGTTTAGAATTTTTTAGAAGGTTAGATATTAAGAAAGAGAGATGCTCTGTGAAGTTTGGAATCTTTTAGAGAGTTAGACAAGTAAGAAAGAGAGATGCTCTAGTTGAAGTTAGAATCTTTTAGAGGGTTAGAGAAGTAGAAAGAGAGAGCTCTAGTGAAGTTTAGAATCTTTTAGGGGTTTGAGAAGTAAGAAAGAGAGATGCTCTAGTTGAAGTTTAGAATCTTTTAGAGGGTTAGAGAAGTAAGAAAGAGAGATGCTCTAGTTGAAGTTTAGAATTTTTTAGAGGGTTAGAGAATTAAGAAAGAGAGATGCTCTAGTTGAAGTTTAGAATCTTTAGAGAGTTAGAGAAGAAAGAGAGATGCTTAGTTGAAGTTTAGAATCTTTAGGAGTTAGAGAAGAAGAGGGATGCTCTAGTTGAAGTTTAGAATCTTTTAGAGGGTTAGAGAATTAAGAAAGAGAGGTGCACTAGTTGAAGTTTGATCTTTTAGAGAGTTAGAGAAGTAAGAGAAGAATAAGGTACATTATTAGACTGTGTATGATTATCTATCAATGAACTTTGCGAAGGAGTTTTATTCTCAAATAAGGTTTATCATGGATAGCACATTGTTGGTTGAAGTGCAAAAATATTCAAGAAGGCCATTTTCTTTAGCAACACTTTATTCAATTAAAAATGAGGTTAAGGGTTTAAACGGAATTGTGTACTGCTTTCTATGTGGAATCACATAACCAAGAGAAAAGAAAGTGGCATCTCCTCTTGACATTCACCATTGACTTGCAGGTGATTTCTTTTTAATACCATGTGTGTGGTTGATTTGCTATTACTACTCTGGTATAGTTTATGGTAAAGTTATTTTGCCATACTGCTTCAGTTTGGCATGTTCTCTGTTATGAAAAGTTTGGGGTTCTCAGTCACAACTTTAGGGATAGTAAAGGGTATGGCCTCCAATTTTTAAACCTTATTTGTTTTGTTTACCTGAAGAACAGGAGGTAAATGAGCTATGTCTTACCTCATTCTTCAGTAAAATGGGCAGGAGAGAGGACAAGAACTTACTGCTCCAGCTCGGCTTCTCACTGTCAGGTCCTACGCTCCCTGGAACTGTGTGTGCGCTTACAATGCAAGGGGACTGGGATGCATGGAGATTGTCATTGGCATAGGAGACTATTAGCAGAGCTGGAGCGATCCAAGTTAAGTTCTCTTCTGTCTCCTGCACATTTAATTGAAGAACGGAGATAAGACATTGCTCATTTACTCCTGTTCTTCGATAAGAAACAAATAAGGTTTAAAAATCGTCTTTAGTTTTAATAATAGGAATTACTGTGTGCAATTAATTGTTGGCCTCCATGGTCATTGCCTCTCGCTCTAGGGAGCGCGCAGGAATCAGGCAAACTCAACAAAATCGTAACGCACGCGATTCATGCACGCTAACCTACGCTGGATCTCTTTGATGTACCCCTATCCAGCGCATGCAATGCACACCAAAAATGGCCATCCCCATCCCATTATTGGTGTGCTCTGTGGGGCCTAGCCCTTACTTTGTTTGACAATATCTTTTCCAATTTTGGTGAGGAACTGGTACTTAACTTTAGTTCCATCATTGGCTTACTAATGATACATTTTGTGGTTAAGCCGTAATCTTTTTTTCTTCCTACCCAATAAATGTTTTTGACTAGCGACCATACAAGGGCAGGGGGGTGCACCAATCGGAAATACCATCAGAAGAACCACTCAAAGTTCCTCACCTTGAGCCTCTGATCTTGACTGAAGATGGGGGGAAATTTTCCGCCTGGCCTTATCTTCATTTTTCTGCTAAACCATTCAATATTATTGAGCGTCGATCGGAAAAACAGAAAACAATTTCTGATAATTTGGCAGTTTGATCGAATTTACCAAATCATTTAAAACCTCAAAGCCCGTGTATGGGTGGTTTCAATCGAATTACTGATGGTAGGACTGCCATACATTATCTTTCCTTGTCATGACCAAGAATGGTCTTCTGGTTCTTTGGGATTTTTCAAAACGAATAGACACAAGTGTCGGCTAATATCTTAACAGTGTAAGAATAAGACAAATGTGTTACCAGTTAATTAACTTTTACAGAGGTAATAATGAAGATCTGCCAATGTTCCACAGTGGAAAGAAACGTTATCTCTTAGTCACTGGATGATTTAATTTTTGTGCAAGGGTCAATTTAAACTGAATGATTCTACCTTACGGTGAGTGTTTAAATTATCAGCAGAAACAAAAATGTCACAGGCTGTTTTTACAAAAAAAATTCCGTGTTATCGCAACTTAACATTGAAGTCAGTAGTAAGAGGTCTTTGATTGGCTGGAATAAATTAAAATGTCTTCATTATCTTCAGACCAGCGGCTGATAGGTTCCTAAAAGAAATTTAAATACAGTTCTCAGCCACATGAACGGAAAATTTGCTTAGTGAAATCAGAAAACTGCTTCTACACAAAAAGCAAACGAGGTGTCAGGAAAGGCGAGGATTCCATTAAGATAGCCGTGAAAACGTTGTGCCGCTATCAAGGGCCCGTCTCTGAGAGATTCTAAAGGGGAGGAGGTTTCAAGTCTTATTTGTGCCTATCGCAAGACACCACCATATTTTACAACTTGGCAGAATTAACTGAGTGAACCTGGACCCTGAAAAATGAGTTTGAAATTGTATTATACGTGGTTTGGTATTATATTTTACCCATATTGGCAGAACATTAAAAAAATCCTAATAGGAAGAAATACTTTGTTGATAGATGAGCTCACACCGAAAACCTTATGTAGAATGAACACGCAAGCCGAAATAATCCTACATATCTCCTTGGCTTGAGGGTACATTTAAGCTCCACTGATCATCTCAATTCTCACTGAGGGCTCCTTACATTCAGATTCTGGTACATCTTTCTTGCTATTGGACAGCACTCCCTGGGTATTCAAAGATTTTGGCTTTTTTTGGGGTTTCAGCCTAAAAGACACTTGGCTGCGTAACCATGAACTGTAAAAGATCAGAATTAACAGCCTCACCTCATCCTGCAGTGTCAGTGATACAATACAACATGATCTCCACTTTCTAATTAATCATAAGCATAAATATCAGTTGCAATAAAGTGCACAAGAGTTACCCCAAAGACCAACGTTTGCCTCTAACACATTACCGCCACACGAGCCAATCTTTAATTTATCCCCCAAACTATTGGCAGAGAAGCCCTTATGGAGTGCATTGACAATCAAGGTATCACTATCGATGTCTTGAGATTAACGGACGCATAGAAAATACTAAAGGTTAATTCATCGACGCTAGTGTGAGGGAAGTCAATATAATTGTGCAGTTATGGTTATTTTTAAGAAACATTAAGAAACATCGTGTACTTGGTCTTTGGTGATGTGCATGTGATGAATTCTCATTGGACACAGCGTAATTAAAGGGACACACGAATAGCATAACCTATGTAATATGGAACCATGTAGGGATGTTATAAAGTACAGTCTAGGTCAACGTTAAGTCTCTCTTGGGCACAGCGTAATTAAAGGGACACACGACTAACTAAACTATGTATATGGGAACCATGCAGGAATGCTAAAAAATAAAGTCAGGTCAACGTAAGTCTCATTGGACACAGCGTAATTAAAGGGAACAAGACATAACATTAACCTATGTAATATGGAACCATGTAGGGATGTTATAAAATACAGTCTAGGTCAACGTTAAGTCTCATTGAGACAAGCGTATTTAAAGGGACACCGACTAACTAACTATGTAATATGGGAACACTGCAGGGATGTTTAAACATACAGTCTAGGTCAACGTTAAGTCTCATTGGACACAGAGTAATTAAAGGGACACACGACTAACATAACCTATGTAATATGGGAACCATGTAGGGATGTTATAAAGTACAGTCTAGGTCAACGTTAAGTCTCATTGGACACAGAGTAATTAAAGGGACACACGACTAACATAACTATGTAATATGGGAACCATGTAGGGATGTAAAGTACAGTCAGGTCAACTTAAGTCTCCTTGGAGACACAGAGTAATTAAAGGGACACACGACTAACATAACCTATGTAATATGGGAACATTAGGGATGTTATAACATACAGCCCTGGTCAACGTTAAGTCTCATTGGACACCAAAGGCTAACATCTGATTGGCTGGGGCAAAATTAGCACCATTTTAAACAATAAGAACTTTTATTGAATATTAACGGAAACATTTTGTTAAAGGGATAAAAATAACAATTACTGGTTTAACCTTATATGGGGCTAAATGGATTTCTACAAATAAAGAGGGCAACAATTCAAATTATTTCCATAATGTCAATTTGTTGATCACTCAGATTTTTTAGGCTAAAATGCAGAAATATGTCAGATTGTTTTTTAACTAGATATATCTTGAATTCTATTTAAGTTCTGTACTATTTGGGGGATAAATGGAAACATTGGGAAATGACAATTTAAAATGACCTCCAACCCTCCAATGTTTTGGCATTCCACACAGTATTTTGTGATTTCTAGATTTTTCAAAAGTTTACGATTTTTAAATAGAAATTCGAGAAATTTCAGAAAAATTTGGAAAAAGTTCGCGGTTCAGAAAAATCCCCAAAACTCTGCGATCCGCAAAGTCCGAGTTCCGCGGATCCGTGAAATCCGCTTCAGAACTGGGTTCGGGTTTGGGTTCAGGTCCATCTCTATTCGTGAAAAAAATGGACCTTTTGTAAGAACTAACTCATCTAAAGTCAGTAGATACGCCTATCTATATATAACAAAGGAAGCTTGCAAAATAATAGTCAAAACAATAATTCAGAGCTTATATTACAAAAAAACAGAAGTGCTGACTTTACAATAAGCGAGTTTCATGGGAAATCATTGTTTCTTGTCTTTCAATATTTTCTGGGGACTGACAATATCCTGTTAGGTTTGGGTTCATATGGAAGCTAAAATGAATTTTTTGAGTGAGACAAATAGAAACACATGTCAAAGGAATAAAACATACAAATACCCCCAAAAGGCAACATTGTAAAACTTATAGCCAGCTTTTATCGGATGGCAGTATCTATAAAATAAAAGTTACACCAAAAAAATCCAACACTAGAAAGAATTCAACGATTCTTTAATGACAAAATTGAAAATTTTTTTTTTAGATCTGTGTGAATTCTATCAAATTGTTCACTGTGTAAAGAGTGGAGTTACCCCCCCATCCCGTAGACCCAGAGGAGAGATTTACTGGACCAGAAACCTCCCTTGTCCTTCAGCATAAAATAAATTAAGTCAGTGTATTGAGTTTAAAGGCAAACTGGACTTAATGGCATGTCCACACATCCAGACCTTAATACATAGTTTTGTGGGATTCACATGCTTATTTTTGTATTTGTAAAATGATATATCTGTATTTACAAACTCCAATGTAATGTATGTACGTTAACGGTACAATAAAGAACAAAAATCATTAATCATTATTCTATTAAGTGAAAAAACAATACACAAATATCAGCTACTGAATAACTACTGCCATTGCCAGCCAACTGATACAGGTCTTTCTTTACTCCTTAAATACAGTAAATACCCTAAACTTATTAACCAGATACGATCTATATAGGGTAAAAACCAGAGTAGAAAGTATGAGGGAGATTCAATAAAAGTTTTATCGTTAAAATGGTGCTAATTTAGCCCCAACCAATCAGATCTTATTTAACATTTGAAGCTAACATTTGATGGTTGGGGCAAAATTAGCCCCATTTTAAACGATAAGAACTTTTATTGAATAACCCTGTAAGTGTCCAAAATAATTAACTCTCCACCTCTGCTACTTGTAAGCAATCACCAGAAGATAAACATATTAATAGACAGAACATGGATTACTGAATTTCTAACAGCAGATATCAGCTACTGTATTTTAATCTAAAAGACAGAAATGTAATAAAAACCTGAAATGTTACATGTGCAATGCACAATCAGTGAGATTCAATAAAAGTTCTTTTGTTTAAAATTGTGCTAATTTTGCCCCGACCAATCAGATGTTAGCTTTCAAATGTTAAATAAGATCTGAGTGTTGGGGCAAAATTAGCACCATTTTAAACGATAAAACTTTATTGAATCTTCCTTTTATCGTTTAAAATGGTGCTAATTTTGCCCCAACCAATCAGATCTTATTTAACATTTGAAGGCTAACATCTGATTGGCTGGGGCAAAATTAGCACCATTTTAAACAATAAGAACTTTTATTGAATAACCCTGAGAGTATATGAACCACCGCTTCGGGCAACGATTGTGCCGTGTAAGGACACTTTATCGCCCGAAATGGCCGTTTGGTCAGGGATCGTTGCCCGACCGGCCAGGCAGATCTTTGAACGAGCGGCCGTTTTGGCCAATAAAGTGCCCATACACAGCACATTTATCGTCTGAAACAACCGTTCATACACACTGTGCGTCGAGGGTCAGCTTTAACCAATGTTATCGGATGATTCTTTTCTTCCTTGTGATATAAACAAGTTTTAAACCATTCCTAAAGTCTAGAATGAAGCTACCAAATTCAGCCACAGAGGACCATTAATTAATTCTCTGAAAAGCCATGGACATTATCTGGCTTTAAGAAAAAGTTTATCTTTCAAACTCCACTTGAGTTTCAACCTTTCAACGTTATCTGTGGAGCTTTTCTAAAATTTACATCAAGGTCAACTAGATCTTGGAATCTGGTTATTACGGTTGTTTATTATGTTACTATTACTATTAGGTTTTAATGACAGTTTAAGACATGGCCTTAAGATATAAAACCCTTCCTTGAAGTCAATTATAGGATTGCTCTCAACCCATAGAGACCCCAATGCATAGTTTCATTTAAAATAGAAAAACATTGCCCTAATAACTTCTCTCCAGGAAAAACACAAACTTTGCACAGTCCCTATAGGTTCTGTAGAAACAATCTATATCTCCGAAGATACAATTAGTATGGTAGAAAAAAAGAAATAAATTACTGAGTGCATTACTGATCAAAGTGATATTGTTTTTTTTATTGAGATTTTATTATGAATAACATTAAAATTCAATAAAAAATGGTTTACCAAACAGCTCATAAAACAAGACAACACTTTCCTGAGGCTGAATAAGAAGAACTATTATCTTAATACGTGTTACAGTTATGTTAGACTGACATCTTTCATGTCCTGTTGTTCTCCAATGTTCTCCATGGTACAAAAAGCCGCATTAACTTTAATAAACACCTAAACATATCTTCCTCGTCTCAGAGGAACCTAAGCGAGCATTCGACACCTGATGTGTGAGAGGGGGGAAGTTTTTGATCAGCTGGTGAGGCTGAGAGATACATAGATGAAAGTTCTTTGTAGAAATGCAACAGAGAATACACATCAGTGCTCATTAAACCTTCCGGTTATTTACTATAGTCTATAAGGATTTCTAGTTTGTAGATCACTAGCTGATTTTTTTGGGTTTTTAACTACAAATTCCCAGCATGCCCAATATGCTTCCACCGCAGAGGCATGCTGGGAGTTGTTCCTTGGCTGCTTGTACAAGGCAGGTTGTACATCTCCCTTTAAGGACAATTTTATGCTACTGTCATGACACATTTATATGAACATGGCATAGCTTGAAAGGAGATGATACGCTAGCTCGGAACCAAGCCAAATACACCAACTGCTACTGTGTCATCTGCCAGACTCGTTCACTTGTGAGCTTGTGTTCGTTTACGTTATATTTGAAGTCATAAAAAAACACCCTGTAAACCCCAATGTTCGATTGTTAATCAGTGCATGATGCCTCACTTAATTATACTACAATGCATCATCCCTGTACACAGTTTTGTAAGACTCTACATTTATAATGAAAGATCAATAGATGTCCTGATACATTTCCCCATGTTCAACTTCCAAAAAACACCAAGAAAAGATTCTTATACCAACAAGGTGTGGGCATTGTATAAAATGGTGGGTCATTGTTACGAGAAAGCAAAGGTGGGTAAGAGGATATATAGTAGATAATGCACCCCCTACTGGAAATGATAAGGATATTAAAAGTCACAGAGGAGTTCTGTGACCATGTAAAAGCACGAGGTGGCAGGCCGAGTGCCTTTTACACAGGGCGCGGAACTCTGAGGTGACATCTAATATCCTAATATATCCCCTAATATATGTAGGGGGAGCATTATTTATATATATTATGTATAATCCACCCCCTCATTGGAGAGTCATCCTGGGAGGGATAGGAATATCCCTATGTCACTTATTCCTATCCTTCCTCCCCACCTCTGTTTTCCCCCTCCTTTAGGTCTAGAGTTCCACGTCTCCCGCACCACTGTGGTTGGCGCGGTTCCTCCTGTTTGTTTTACATCTTGCTGAGTGCTGATCTATTGCGCTAGTGATTCGGAAGTCACCCGCGCGATAGCTCAGCACTGTGCACAAAGTTAAAGGAAGAGGAGCCGCGCCATCCACAGTGGTTCGGGAGACGTGGAACTCAGTGCCAGGCAATGCAACCGAACATAGACCAAAAGGGAAAGAAAACGGAGGTGAGGGAAGTGAGCCAACTTATAATTGGTGCGCTACTACATAGTAACACGCCGATTATAAGGAAACTATCGTACTGGTGAGTCCCATTGTGATCCATTCTGGGGGTGGATTATAATAGGATAATATACCAAAATAAAGGACGGACAATATGGATAGTTAAAGGGGTGTTTCTGAATACTGTTTAGTGTTTATACTTGAGAAAGTCTGTAGTGTTCTGCACTGAACTACATATGGGATGACCCCTTTAACTAGGTATCAATAACTTTACACATGGCTCTATATGCCATTTAGTGCTGCATTAACAAAGGTTTCTAAACTGAGGATTCATTTGAAAAAATTGCCGAAAGTGTTGAAATTTAATTTATCTTGATCATCGAGCGGACAGAAGATCACACTGTGTGAGGTCCATGTATTGGTTAATTATGCAGACAGCAATGGACGTGAATCTCTTAATATTTGGCTACACGTAATGTTTGTCTAGGGTTAGAACATCCAGTCATCACGTGAAAGCTATTGACTTCTGGGACTCTGCCCTTTATTTTTGCTGTTGTTTGTAAGTGTTACTTGCCTTTTAGCAAAACAAAATTCAAGAGTGTTCAACCTTCAGAACTGTAATGTTTCCATTGCGTGTGGGGATAAACAACTCACTGCAGAATCTACTGCTACAGCCCAAGGCCCATTCGCACTCGTGAGTATTTTAATGAGCAATATTTAGTGATGGGGCATGCAAGGGCATTCCCCAACAAGATACTAAGCTGGATAGTGAAGAATGTTAATCTTGTAAGCTTACGGGGATCAGACAACAGATTCCTGTGCAAAACAGCACAAAGAAAAAGAGCAAACAGGATCTCCCATCATGCCAAGGCTTTAGCTTAAGAGGATAAACAGAAAAGAGAAAATTTGATAAAATGGACGTGAAAAGAAGAAAAGCAAACGGAGACTTACGATTGGACTGGCATTGATGTAGTCACAATTGTCGTGACTGTTCTCCCTCTTTAGAAGGATCCTGTTATGGTCGTCTACAAAGCAAGATACACAGAATTATATCGCAGACTCCACAGGAAAGTTTTTTTTTTTTTTTTTATCTTAACTGAAATATTCTAAATCTAATAACGCAATGCGTTACGTATGCATCAACTAATACACACAAAGGATTATAATACTGGAAATGGTCTGGCTGGTGAAAGGCATTTTAAAGGGCAACTATACTGTACCCCCGCCCCCAATAAAAGTATCCAGGGTGAGGAAATCGCTTACCATAACTTCCATCGCTTAACATAACTTACCATAACTTCGATCACCAGCAACAGTCTTTCTAAAGTTCCATTCACCAGACCAGTTTGCTTCAACTCTAGATTATGTCCGGGACCTGGCCAATTGGAAAGAGTACTATGCAAGAAGCAAGACTTCCCATTGGCCAAATTCAGGACTCATTGTGAGGGTGAAGTAGTAACAGACAAGTGTGAGGTAAGCCCAAGAGACATAGAGTTTTGGCCTGTGCCCTGGGAGGGAGGCCCACACATATGCGAGAGGACATTTTTATTACTGAGGTCCTACTGCATGCCCCTTGGAATGGAATTTATGTTGAGGTATTAAGAAAGGGAATGACAGTGAATAAGATTAAACAAATCCCTTTATTAAGGTGGCAATCCTTCAATAAAATATTGTCTTGAGGCCATAATGTTCCTGGTAAACATTAACCCTTTTGATAGACCTGTTTCAGAGCTGAAAATAACTTACATGGTACCACGGCCATTGAGTTTCTTTGAGATGTTCCCCTCCTGATTTGCCATATTGGAGGCGTTGGGTTCACTTGATACGAACACAGAGCTTCCCACTCTTTCTCTAGGCGATTTTTGTTCTTCAGTGATCTTCCATGTAAGACTAGGGAAAAAGAGATATGAAATATAAGAAGTCAGGAGAGATTTCACTGTGCACTAAAAATATCAGTTATTCCATCAAAGACTATCTGATGATAAATGGATCTCATTTCTGCAGATCCCTGCAAGTTTCATGTCTTCTATATTATGCAGAACATTCTAGACATATCCTGTACTATTACTGTACATTCTAGACATATCCTGTACTATTACTGTATTTCTAGACATACAGTATCTGTACTATTACTGTACTTCTAGACATACAGTATCCTGTACTATCTGTACATTCTAGACATACAGTATCCTGTACTATTACTGTACATCCTAGACAAAGTATCCTGTACTATTACTGTACATCCTAGACATACAGTATCCTGTACTATTCTGTACATTCTAGACATATCCTGTACTATTACTGTACATCTAACATACAGTATCCTGTACTATTACTGTATATTCTAGACATACAGTATCCTGTACTATTACTGTACATTCTAGACATATCCTGTACTATTACTGTACATCCTAGCATACAGTATCCTGTACTATTACTGTACATTCTAGACATATCCTGTACTATTACTGTACATCCTAGACATACAGTATCCTGTACTATTACTGTATATTCTAGACATACAGTATCCTGTACTATTACTGTACATCCTAGACATACAGTATCCTGTACTATTACTGTACATTCTAGACATATCCTGTACTATTACTGTACATCCTAGACATACAGTATCCTGTACTATTACTGTTATTCTAGACATACAGTATCCTGTACTATTACTGTACTTTCTAGACATACAGTATCCTGTACTATTACGGTACATTCTAGACATACAGTATCCTGTACTATTACTGTACATCCTAGACTATAGTATCCTGTACTATTACTGTACTTTCTAGACATACAGTATCCTGTACTATTACTGTACATCCTAGACATACAGTATCCTGTACTATACTGTACATCCTAGACATACGTATCCTGTACTATTACTGTAATTCTAGACATCAGTATCCTGTACTACTGTACATTCTAGACATACTAGTATCTTACTATTACTTACTCTAGACATACAGTATCCTGTACTATTACTGTACATTCTAGACATACAGTATCCTGTACTATTACTGTACATTCTAGACATACAGTATCCTGTACTATTACGTACATTCTAGACATACAGTATCCTGTACTATTACTGTACATTCTAGCACTAAGTATCCTGTACTATTCTCTGTACATCCTAGACATACATTATCCTGTACTATTACTGTACATTCTAGACTACAGTATCCTGTACTATTACTGTACTCTAGACTACGTATCCTGTACTATTACTGTACATCTAGACATACAGTATCCTGTACTATTACTGTACATCCTAGACATACAGTACCCTGTACTATTACTGTACATCCTAGACATACAGTATCCTGTACTATTCTGTACATCCTAGCATACTGTATCCTGCACTATTACTGTATATTCTAGACATACAGTATCCTGTACTATTACTGTACATTCTAGACATACAGTATCCTGTACTATTACTGTACATTCTAGACATACAGTATCCGTACTATTACTGTACATCCTAGACATACAGTATCCTGTACTATTACTGTATATTCTAGACATACAGTATCCTGTACTATTACTGTACATTCTAGACATACAGTATCCTGTACTATTTACTTCACTAGACAACAGTATCCTGTACTATTACTGTACATCCTAGACATACAGTATCCTGTACTATTACTGTACATTCTAGACATACAGTATCCTGTACTATTACTGTACATTCTAGACATACGATCCTGTCTATTACACATTCAGACATACAGTATCCTGTACTATTACTGTACATCCTAGACATACAGTATCCTGTACATTACTGTACATTCTAGACATACAGTATCCTGTACTATTACTGTACATCCTAGACATACAGTATCCTGTACTATTACTGTACATTCTAGACATATAGTATCCTGTACTATTACTGTACATCCTAGACATACAGTACCCTGTACTATTACGTGAACATTTGAAACATACAGTATCCTGTACTATTACTGTACATTCTAGACATACAGTATCCTGTACTATTACTGTACATTTCTAGACATACAGTATCCGGTACTATTACTGTACATTCTAGACATACAGTATCCTGTACTATTACTGTACATCCTAGACATACAGTACCTGTACTATTACTGTACATCCTAGACATACAGTATCCTGTACTATTACTGTACATTCAGTTACATTCAGACATACGTATCCTGTACTATTACTGTACATCCTAGACATACAGTATCCTGTACTATTACTGTACATTCTAGACATACATTATCCTGTACTATTACTGTACATCTAGACATACAGTATCCTGTACTATTACTGTACATTCTAGACATACAGTATCCTGTACTATTACTGTACATTCTAGACTACAGTTCCTGTACTATTACTGTACATCTAGACATCCAGTATCCTGTACTATTACTGTACATTCTAGACATACATTATCCTGTACTATTACTGTACATTCTAGACATACAGTATCCTGTACTATTACTGTCATTCTAGACATACAGTATCCTGTACTATTACTGTACATTCTAGACATACATCCTGTACTATTACTGTACATCCTAGCCTACAATACCCTGTACTATTACTGTACATCTAACAAACAGTATCCTGTACTATTACTGTACATCCTAGACATACGTATCCTGTACTATTACTGTACATCCTAGACATACATTATCCTGTACTATTACTGTACATCCTAGACATACAGTATCCTGTACTATTACTGTACATCCTAGACATACAGTATCCTGTACTATTACTGTCATCCTAGACATACAGTATCCTGTACTATTACTGTACTCTAGACATACAGTATCCTGTACTATTACTGTACTTCTAGACATAACAGTATCCTGTACTATTACTGTAAATCCTAGACATACAGTATCCTGTACTATTCTGTACATTCTAGACATACAGTATCCTGTACTATTACTGTACATTCTAGACATACAGTATCCTGTACTATTACTGTCATTCAGACATACTAATCCTGTACTATTACTGTACATTCTAGACATACAGTATCCTGTACTATTACTGTAACCTAGACACAACTACCTGTACTATACTGTACATTCTAGACTACAGATCCTGTACTATTACTGTACATCCTAGACATACAGTATCCTTTACTATTACTGTACATCCTAGACAACAGTATCCTGTCATTACTGTACATCTAGACATACAGTACCCTGTACTATTACTGTACATCTAGACATACAGTATCCTGTACTATTACTGTACATTCTAGACATACAGTACCCTGTACTATTACTGTACATCCTAACATACAGTATCCTCTACTACACTGACATTTCAAACATACAGTATCCTGTACTATTACTGTACATTCTAGACATACAGTATCCTGTACTATTACTGTACATTCTAGACATACAGTTCCTGTACTATTATCTGTACATTCTAGACATACAGTATCCTGTACTATTACTGTACATCTAGACATACAGTATCCTGTACTATTACTGTACATCCTAGACATACAGTATCCTGTACTATTCCTGTACATATCTACATACAGTATCCTGTACTATTACTGTACATTCTAGACATACGTATCCTGACTATTACTGTACATTCAGACATCAGTTCCTGTACTTTACTGTACATTCTAGACATACAGTATCCTGTACTATTACTGTACATTCTAGACTACAGTATCCTGTACTATTACTGTACATTCTAGACATACAGTATCCTTTACATTACGTCATATCTTCTAGAATACAGTATCCTGTACTATTACTGTACATCCTAGACACAAGTACCCTGTACTATTACTGTACATCTAGACATACAGTATCCTGTCCTATTACTGTCATCCTGACATACAGTACCCTGTACTTTTTACTGTACATTCTAGACATACAGTATCCTGTACTTTACTGTACATTCTAGACATACATTATCCCTGTACTATTACTGTACATTCTAGACATACAGTATCCTGTTACTATTACTGTACATTCTAGCACATACAGTATCCTGTCTATTACGTACATCCTAGACATACAGTACCCTTTACTATTACTGTACATCCTAGACATACAGTATCCTTTACTATTACTGTACATTCTAGAGATACAGTATCCTGTATTATTACTGTATTTTTCTAGACATAGAGTATCCTGTACTATTACTGTACATCCTAGACACACAGTATCCTTTACTATTACTGTACATTCTAGAGATACAGTATCCTGTATTATTACTGTATATTCTAGACATACAGTATCCTGTACTATTACTGAACATTTCAAACATACAGTATCCTGTACTATTACTGTATATTCTTGACATATCAGTATCTATCGCTGTACATTACTGATCCTTTCATACATCATATTCTGACTATTACTGTACATCTAGAGATACAGTATCCGGTACTATTACTGTATATCTAGACAACAGTATCTGTACTATACTGTACTATTTCAAACATATCAGTACCTGTACATTACTGAACATTTCAACATACAGTATCCTGTACTATTACTGTATATTTCAGACTATAGTATCCTGTACTATTACTGTACATTCAGACATACAGTATCCTGTACTATTACTGTATATTCTAGACATACAGTATCCTGTACTATTACTGTACATTTCAACATACAGTATCCTGTACTATTACTGTACATTTCACACTACAGTACCTGTTAATTACTGTAATTCTAGCATACAGTATCCTGTCTGGATACTGGGGTGGGTGACTTGCTAGAAACCCGACAACATTCTGATTGGTTGGGGTAAAATTAGCACCATTTTATGATAAGAACTTTTATTGAATAACCCTGTTAGTGTTCCTAAGAGCTTGCATGTATTAACATGGTAATTTCCCAGAAGTCTTTGTTCCTTATTTCCACATTAGATTGTCAGCCGAAGTGGACTTTCCTCCAACGTTACCAAACATCATATTTAATGAGTCTACAAGGCTAATTTCTACGTTGTGAACTAAGCAGATTTGTCTATTAGCCCTCAATTAAAAATACAATCAAAAGCTTTATACATTTTTTCCGTGAAGCATTGATTCATCAGCGAAGATTCCGTCATGTATATCGAATTCAAAAGAGCGCTAAATATTTATTTCCAAATAACACTGCTCCAGCGACATCATTTACAAGGATTATTCATTACGGTGCATGATTTATGGAACCATCAGTTCATTTAGGCTGCATTTAGTCTCCCTCCTATATTTCACATAGCATGTCATTAATAATCTTTAGAGATTTTAGACGGGAAATTCGCCAGTCTACAAGGATTCCCTCTTTTCATAGCCCAAGGTTTGGTCTAGTGCAACGTTGGTCGATATTAATGCAACAAACTGTCTGTGATAAATTAACACAGTCAGTGGCGTAGCTATAGAATATGGGCCTCGATGCAAAATTTGGGCATGGGCCCCAATATTGCCGCCAAACCAAATAATCACTGGTAAAATGCTTTGATATAACCACTGGTAAAATAGTTGGCACAAAAGACTGGTTAAATGCTTGGCATGCAGACACTGATAAACTGGTTGGGAAACTGGCACAGCACACAGACAGGCACTGGTTAAATGCTTGGCACACAGACATGGAAAAATGCTTTGTACACAGAACATGGTAAAACAGTTGGCACACAGACTGGTAGTTTTGGAACCTAGCACAAAATGGGGCCCCTTCTTGGCCAAGGGCCTGGTCCAGTCGCATCCCCTGCACCCCTGGTAGCTACGCCCCTGACACAGATTCATGGTCGCCTTATGGGTTAAAAGGGTTAAAGACTAAAAACAACGCTTTGCAAGGAACACAATTTAATAAAATGTCAGAATCCTGGAGGACATTGGACCTTCCGTGTAACTTTCAAAAGATATAACCACAACAAGGCGCTACCAAGTATCATCTCTTCATCAAACGCACTACCTTTACTGCTCTCGAGGAGACTGAGCAGTTCTCACTTTTTTTTGTAGGCTTTAATAAAATAATTAACCTACATCTCTCCAGGTACCCCTTGTTGTTATGCGCCGACGATAACATCTCTCTTACCGTATAGTTGGTGCTAATTTTGCCCCAACCAATCAGATCTTATTTAACATTTGAAAGCTAACATCTGATTGGTGCTAATTTTGCCCCAACCAATCAGATCTTATTTAACATTTGAAAGCTAACATCTGATTGGTTGGGGTAAAATTAGCACCATTTTAAATGATAAGAACTTTTATTGAATAACCCTGTTAGTGTTCCTAAGAGCTTGCATGTATTAACATGGTAATTTCCCAGAAGTCTTTGTTCCTTATTTCCACATTAGATTGTCAGCCGAAGTGGACTTTCCTCCAACGTTACCAAACATCAGTATTTAATGAGTCTACAAGGCTAATTTCTTAACGTTGTGAACTAAGCAGATTTGTCTATTAGCCCTCAATTAAAAATACAATCAAAATGCTTTATACATTTTATTCCCGTGAAGGCATTGATTTCATCAGCGAAGATTCCGTCATGTATATCGAATTCAAAAGAGCGCTAAATATTTATTTCCAAATAACACTGCTCCAGCGACATCATTTACAAGGATTATTCATTACGGTGCATGATTTATGGAACCATCAGTTCATTTAGGCTGCATTTAGTCTCCCTCCTATATTTCACATAGCATGTCATTAATAATCTTTAGTTAGATTTTAGAACGGGAAATTCGCCAGTCTACAAGGATTCCCTCTTTTCATAGCCCAAGGTTCTGGTCTAGTGCAACGTTGGTCGATATTAATGCAACAAACTGTCTGTGATAAATTAACACAGATCAGTGGCGTAGCTATAGACTTATGGGCCCTGATGCAAAATTTGGGCATGGGCCCCCCAATATTGCCGCCAAACCAAATAATCACTGGTAAAATGCTTTGTATATAACCACTGGTAAAATAGTTGGCACAAAGACTGGTTAAATGCTTGGCATGCAGACACTGATAAACTGGTTGGGAAACTGGCACAGCACACAGACAGGCACTGGTTAAATGCTTGGCACACAGACAATGGTAAAAATGCTTTGTACACAGACCACTGGTAAAACAGTTGGCACACAGACTGGTAGTTTTGGAACCTTAGCACAAAATGGGGCCCCTTCTTGGCCAAGGGCCCTGGTCCAGTCGCATCCCCTGCACCCCTGGTAGCTACGCCCCTGACACAGATTCATGGTCGCCTTATGGAGTTAAAAGGGTTAAAGACTAAAAACAACGCTTTGCAAGGAACACAATTTAATAAAATGTCAGAATCCTGGAGGACATTGGACCTTCCGTGTAACTTTCAAAAGATAAACCCCAACAAGGTCACCAAGCTCATTCTCCACAAGACACCTACTGCCTCCGAGGAGCTGAGCAGTTCTCACTTTTTTTTGTAGCTTTTATAAATAAAATAATTAAAGGGATTGATGGACTAAAACATCTCTTACAAGTTAAATAGATGTGGCAAATGTATTCTATAGCTATAATTATTAACACAGAATGTTACAATAATAAAAAGTCATCACTTTAACCAAAACATTGGAGTTAACATCTGGTAAATGCCATACCGTGCAAAGGAAAGCAATATGGTGATTTCAGCAAAAATATTTTAAGGGATACTCAATATTTTCTACAAATGTTACCAAACCATAACAATAGTTTGTACCATGTGCATTGGTGTCACCCTTCTTTGTCTACACAAGAGATGGATGGAACTACAGTCATCCTGAGATCATTATGCCCCATAAGAAAATGTTGACCTAATAAGAGTAAACGCAGTTGGGTGGAGAATTATCCAGGTCAATAATAAAATAAATAAAGAATGAGTAACTCTGTGTGACAAGCGTGGACAGCCCAGATGAATAAGTGGAACATATTATCTTTTGTGTATGTTCTTTGCCAGTCAATCATGGTTCACAAAGACCACAGAAGATGTGGACATTACCTCGTAGATGTGGTAGAGGTTGGATCCTTCATCTGGCCAGTAGTGGTAGCATTGTTTAACACCATTTTCTGCCAGGGACGTCAACATGACAATCACCACACAGCCATTTTCCCAAACCATCTGCGGACAAAAGAAATACACATCTTGGTCACGCTACGAACCGCTTAATTACTGTGTGACACGTATAATTACAGCACTCAGACACACAATCAGAATCCATTCCATTTGCAGGGAAATGAAATTTCGTTTTCATTAGTGGCTTTCGTTGTGCAGCTGCTGCTAAATCCCCAAGTACCTGAGCACAGCCCAGCGTTTACTTCCATATGTATATATATTGCACGTATGGAAATTCATTACAATAACGGAATCCCATCTATTAAATGTTCCCTTTATTGGAAAAAGGGAAAACAAACAAACAGAAATTGTTTATATTGTGTCAACTGAAAAAGACTTAACGTTGACCTAGGCTGTATGTTATAACATCCCTACATGGTTCCCATATTACATAGGTTATGTTAGTCGTGTGTCCCTTTAATTACTCTGTGTCCAATGAGACTTAACGTTGACCTAGACTGTATGTTACAACATCCCTACATGGTTCCCATATTACATAGGTTATGTTAGTCGTGTGTCCCTTTAATTTGTCCAATGAGACTTAACGTTGACCTAGGCTGTATGTTATAACCATCCCTACATGGTTCCCATATTACATAGGTTATGTTGTCGTGTGTCCCTTTAATTACTCTGTGTCCAATGAGACTTAACATTGACCTAGACTGTATGTTATAACATCCCTACATGGTTCCATCATTACATAGGTTATGTTAGTCGTGTGTCCCTTTAATTACTCTGTTCAATGAGACTTAACGTTGACCTAGACTGTACTTTATAACATCCCTACATGGTTCCCATATTACATAGGTTAGTTAGTAGGGGTCCCTTTAATTACTCTGTGTCCAATGAGACTTAACGTTGACCTAGGCTGTATGTTATAACATCCCTAATGGTTCCCATATTACATAGGTTATGTTAGTCGTGTGTCCCTTTAATTACGCTGTGTCCAATGAGACTTAACGTTTAGGCTGTATGTTATAACATCCCTACATGGTTCCCATATTACATAGGTTATGTTAGTCGTGTGTCCTTAATTACGCTGTGTCCAATGAGACTTAACGTTGACCTAGACTGTATGTTATAACATCCCTGCATGGTTCCCATATTACATAGGTTATGTTAGTCGTGTGTCCCTTTAAATACGCTGTGTCCAATGAGACTTAACGTTGACCTAGACTGTATTTTATAACATCCCTACATGGTTCCCATATTACATAGGTTATGTTAGTCGTGTGTCCCTTTAATTTACGCTGTGTCCAATGAGACTTAACGTTGACCTAGACTGTATTTTATAACATCCCTACATGGTTCCATATTACATAGGTTATGTTAGTCGTGTGTCCCTTTAATTACGCTGTGTCCAATGAGACTTAACGTTGACCTAGACTGTACTATCGATCTATCTATCTATCTATATATCTACTATCTATCTATCTATGCATCTGTCTGTCTGTCTGTAGTCTATCTATCGTATCTATCTATCTAAATCTATTATTCTCAATATCTACTATCTATCACTACGACACAACATCTATACTACTATTATCATCTGATCTACAATCATCTATCTATCTATCTATTATTATCTGTCTGTCTGTCTGTCTGTCTGTCTGTGTCTGTCTGTCTGTCTTACCTATCTATCTATCTATCTATTTACTATCTATCGATCTATTATCCATCTATGTTATCATCTATCATCATCATCTATCTATATCTATCTATATATCATCTACTATGACTCATCTATCATCATCTATCTATCTATCTAATCTATCTATCGATCTATCTATCTATCTATCTATCATCTGTCTGTCTGTCTGTTGTATGTCCTGTCTATCTATCTATCTATCTATCTATCTATCTATCTATCTATCTATCTATCATCTATCTATCATCTGTCTGGTCTGTCTGTCTGTCTATCTATCTATCTATCTATCTATCTATCTATCTATCTATCTATGTGCACATTATCCACATTCTTTTTTAGCAATCTTTAGCATGTTTCTCGTTGAAGAGAACGCTCCGTACTAAGGTTACACATGCAGGATGACCCATAACAGGGTTAATATTGTACCTGCGGAAATCGAGAAGTGATCTTGTTGAAGCCGGTACCCCCTGATCATTCCAGTTGAGGAAATTAAATTGGTGACTGTGCGGGTCTCATTGGTCTGCAGATTTTTTAAGTAGAAGCTCCTCACCAGAAAATCTCCACACCAGATATGTTTCAGACACCAGATTACCTAGGGAGGACACACACACATAAGAATGACTTAAGAACATTTGGAGACATTGTTTTAAATTACACGACAAGAACCAAGTTTCTTAGAGCATTTCACACCTGCTAGTAACAGAATGCTAATAATTTGAAGGGTTTGTGTAAATAGGCACGCATGCTGCTTGCTCTAATGCAAATGTATGCATGTGGATGGTTATTTATATTTTTACCTTGTATAGTACCAATGTGATTGCCATCTTACCCAACTGCATTTTCAATGATGGTAAATCTAATATAAAATAGCTCCTTCGAGATGGACTGGATCGCGGACTGAACCCAATCAGTGTCAGATTTCCGCAATCCGCGAATCGCATTTCTAGCACATTTTCCGGAATTCCGCTTTGCAGGTTTTTTCAAGACGCGTTAGAAATTTTCAGAAAAATTGATACATTTCGAAACTTTCTAATTCTCAAGGAATTTTTGGAAAATGTTGTAAAGAATGATACAGTAACTTACTGTAAATGGCTCTGGGAACTGGGAAACGGTCTGAAAGAATCTGATTGTGACCAATTCTGATTGGTACAACAGGTTATTGGTATCAACCAATCAGATTCTTTTCCAGTCAGAACTGGTTACAATGAAAGAATCTGATTGTCTGTTTCCCAGACCATTTCCCAGAGCCATTACAGAAGTTTCCATTACTATTTTACCTTATATTTAGGTGGAGCTGTATGTTTTTTTCTTCTATTGACTCAAATGTTTTTGAAAATTCACAAATCTGCAAGCTGAACGGATTTTAGCAATATCTCTAATTGTCACCCTTGATGTTGACCAGACAATGAAAATCTGGCCAGGAGCAGCCAATGAACATCCAACATCTGAATGCATCTGGACTTCTCCCATCTGATTATTTATTGATCCGGCCAGACCAATGAACCTACCAACGGGATCGGCCACGTTAGATTTCACTAATACATTAAATAAGGTAGGGAGAGTATTCAGGCTCTCCCTACCTTATTTAATGTATGGTGAAGTCTGTCTATAGGCGCTTCATACTGCAAAACCAGAGGCTGCATCGCATGATGATGGCTCAATAAAGCTGAAACCGGTCTGTGTGGCTCTCAGGTCTGCGATTTAACTTTGGAATGTTGTAAAAGGGTTATTCAATAAAAGGTCTATCGTTTAAAATGGTGCTAATTTTGCCCCAACCAATCAGATCTTATTTAACATTTGAAAGCTAACATCTGATTGGTGCTAATTTTGCCCCAACAATCAGATCTTATTTAACATTGAAAGCTAACATTGATTGGTGCTAATTTTGCCCCAACCAACAAGATCTTATTTAACATTTGAAAGCTAACATCTGATTGGTTGGGGTAAAATTAGCACCATTTAATGATAAGAACTTTTATTGAATAACCCTGTTAGTGTTCCTAAGAGCTTGCATGTATTAAACATGGTAATTTCCCAGAAGTCTTGTTCCTTATTTCCACATTAGATTGTCAGCCGAAGTGGACTTTCCTCCAACGTTAACAAACATCAGTATTTAATGAGTCTACAAGGCTAATTTCTTAACGTTGTGAACTAAGCAGATTTGTCTATTAGCCCTCAATTAAAAATACAATCAAATGCTTTATACATTTTATTCCCGTGAAGGCATTGATTTCATCCGCGAAGATTCGTCATGTATATCGAATTCAAAGAGCGGTAAATATTTATTTCCAAATAACACTGCTCCAGCGACATCATTTACAAGGATTATTCATACGGTGCATGATTTATGGAACCATCAGTCATTTAGGCTGCATTTAGTCTCCCTCCTATATTTCACATAGCATGTCATTAATAATCTTTAGTTAGATTTTAGAACGGGAAATTCGCCAGTACAAGGATTCCCTCTTTTCATAGCCCAAGGTTCTGGTCTAGTGCAACGTTGGTCGATATTAATGCAACAAACTGTCTGTGATAAATTAAAAAAGATCAGTGGCGTAGCTATAGACTATGGGGCCTGATGCAAAATTTGGGCATGGGCCCCCAATATTGCCGCCAAACCAAATAATCACTGGTAAATGCTTTGATTAACCACTGGTAAAATAGTTGGCACAAAGAGGTTAAATGCTTGGCATGCAGACACTGATAAACTGGTTGGGAAACTGGCACAGCACACAGACAGGCACTGGTAAATGCTGGCACACAGACAATGGTAAAAATGCTTTGTACACAGACCACTGGTAAAACAGTTGGCACACAGACTGGTAGTTTTGGAACCTTAGCACACAATGGGGCCCTTCTTGGCCAAGGGCCGGTCCAGTCGCATCCCCTGCACCCTGGTAGTACGCCCCTGACACAGATTCATGGTCGCCTTATGGGGTTAAAAGGGTTAAAGACTAAAAACAACGCTTTGCAAGGAACACAATTTAATAAATGTCAGAATCCTGGAGGACATTGGACCTTCCGTGTAACTTTCAAAAGATAAACCCCAACAAGGTCACCAAGCTCATTCTCCACAAGACCTACTGCCTCCGAGGAGCTGAGCAGTTCTCACTTTTTTTTGTGCTTTTATAAATTAAATAATTTAAGGGATTGATGGACTAAAACATCTCTTACAAGTTAAATAGATGTGGCAAATGTATTCTATAGCTATATTATTAACACAGAATGTTACAATAATAAAAAGTCATCACTTTAACCAAAACATTGGAGTTAACATTGGTAAATGCCATACCGTGCAAAGGAAAGCAATATGGTGATTTCAGCAAAAATATTTTAAGGGATAATCAATATTTTCTACAAATGTTACCAAACCATAAAATAGTTTGTACCATGGGCATTGGTTTCACCTTCTTTGTCTACACAAGAGATGGATGGAACTACAGTCATCCTGAGATCATTATGCCCCATAAGAAAATGTTGACCTAATAAGGTAAACGCAGTTGGGTGGAGAATTATCCAGGTCAATAATAAAATAAATAAAGAATGAGTAACTCTGTGTGACAAGCGTGGACAGCCCAGATGAATAAGTGGAACATATTATCTTTTGTGTATGTTCTTTGCCAGTCAATCATGGTTCACAAAGACCACAGAAGATGTGGACATTACCTCGTAGATGTGGTAGGGTTGGATCCTTCTATGGCCAGTAGTGGTAGCATTGTTTAACACCATTTCTGCCAGGGACGTCAACATGACAATCACCACACAGCCATTTTCCCAAACAATCTGCGGACAAAAGAAATACACATCTTGGTCACGCTCGAACCGCTTAATTACTGTGTGACACGTATAATTACAGCACTCAGACACACAATCAGAATCCATTCCATTTGCAGGGAAATGAAATTTCGTTTTCATTAGTGGCTTTCGTTGTGCAGCTGCTGCTAAATCCCCAAGTACCTGAGCACAGCCCAGCGTTTACTTCCATATGTATATATATTGCACGTATGGAAATTCATTACAATAACGGAATCATCATATTAAATGTTCCCTTATTGGAAAAAGGGAAAACAAACAAACAGAAATTGTTTATATTGTGTCAACTGAAAAAGACTTAACGTTGACCTAGGCTGTATGTTATAAACATACATGGTTCCCATATTACATAGGTTTAGTTAGTCGTGTGTCCCTTTAATTACGTGGTCCAATGAGACTTAACGTTGACCTAGACTGTATGTTTTCAACATCCCTACATGGTTCCCATATTACATAGGTTATGTTAGTCGTGTGTCTTTAATTACTCTGTGTCCAATGAGACTTAACGTTGACCTAGGCTGTATGTTATAACATCACATGGTTCCCATATACATAGGTTATGTTAGTCGTGTGTCCCTTTAATTACTCGTGTCCAATGAGACTTAACGTTGAACTAGACTGTACTTTATAACATCCCTACAGGTTCCCATATTACATAGGTTATGTTAGTCGTGTGTCCCTTTAATTACTCTGTGTCCAATGAGACTTAACGTTGACCTAGACTGTATGTTATAACATCCCTACATGGTTCCCATATTACATAGGTTATGTTAGTCGTGTGTCCCTTTAATTACTCTGTGTCCAATGAGACTTAACGTTGACCTAGGCTGTATGTTATAACATCCCTACATGGTTCCATATTACATAGGTTATGTTAGTCGTGTGTCCCTTTAATTACTCTGTGTCAATGAGACTTAACGTTGACCTAGACTGTACTTATAACTCCCTACATGGTTCCATATTACATAGGTATGAGTGTGTGTCCCTTTAATTACTCTGTGTCCAAGAGACTAACGTTGACCTAGACTGTACTTTATAACATCCCTACATGGTTCCCATATTACATAGGTTATGTTAGTCGTGTGTCCCTTTAATTACGCTGTGTCCAATGAGACTTAACGTTGACCTAGACTGTATTTTATAACATCCCTACATGGTTCCATATTACATAGGTTATGTTAGTCGTGTGTCCCTTTAAAACGCTGTGTCCAATGGACTTAACGTTGACCTAGACTGTATTTATAACATCCCTACATGGTTCCATATTACATAGGTTATGTTAGTCGTGTGTCCCTTTAATTACGCTGTGTCCAATGAGACTTAACGTTGACCTAGACTGTATTTTATAGCATTCCTGCATGGTTCCCATATTACATAGGTTATGTTAGTCGTGTGTCCCTTTAATTACGCTGTGCCCAATGAGACTTAACGTTGACCTAGACTGTACTTTATAACATCCCTACATGGTTCCATATTACATAGGTTATGCTAGTCGTGTGTCCCTTTAATTACGCTGTGTCCAATGAGAATTCATCACATTGCACATCACCAAAGACCAAGTACAGATGTTTCTTAATGTTTCTTAAATAAAATAACTGCACAATTATATTGACTTCCCTCACAACTAGCGCTGGATGAATTAACCTTTAGTATTTTCTATGCGTCTCGTTAATCTCAAGACATCGATAGTGATACCTTGATTGTCAATGACATCCATAAGGGGCTTCTCTGCCAATAGTTTGGGGGATAAATTAAAGATTGGCTCGTGTGGCGGTAATGGTGTTAGAGGCAACGTTGGTCTTTGGGTAACTCTTGTAGCACTTTATTGCAACTGATATTTATGCTTATGATTAATTAGAAAGTGAGATCTATGTTGTATTGTATCACTGACACTGCAGGATGAAGTGAGGCTGTTAATTCTGATCTTTTACAGTTCATGGTTACGCAGCCAAGTGTCTTTTAGGCTGAAACCCCAAAAGAAAAGCCAAAATCTTTGAATACCCAGGGAGTGCTGTCCAATAGCAAGAAAGATGTAGCAGAATCTGAATGTAAGGAGCCATCAGTGAGAGATTGAGATGATCAGTGGAGCTTAAATGTAACCTCAAGCCAAGGAGATATGTAGGATTATTTCGGCTTGCGTGTTCATTCTACCATAAGGTTTTCGGTGTGAGCTCATCTATCAACAAAGTATTTCTTCCTATTAGGATTTTTTTAAATGTTCTGCCAATATGGGTAAAATATAATACCAAACCGTATAATACAATTTCAAACTCATTTTTCAGGGTCCAGGTTCACTCAGTTAATTCTGCCAAGTGTAAAATATGGTGGTGTCTTGCGATAGGCACAAATAAGACTTGAAACCTTCCTCCCCTTTAGAATCTCTCAGAGACGGGCCCTTGATAGCGGCACAAACGGTTTCACGGCTATCTTAATGGAAATCTCGCCTTTCCTGACACCATCGTTTGCTTTTTGTGTAGAAGCAGTTTTCTGATTTCACTAAGCAAATATTTCCGTTCATGTGGCTGAGAACTGTATTTAATATTTCTTTTAGGAACCTATCAAGCGCTGGTCTGAAGATAATGAAGACATTTTAATTTATGTGCCAGCCAATCAAAAGACCTCTTACTACTGACTTCAATGTTAAGTTGCGATAAGCACGGAATTTTTTTGTAGAAAAACAGCCTGTGACATTTTTGTTTCTGCTGATAATTTAAACACTCACCGTAAGGTAGAATCATTCAGTTTAAATTATGACCCTTGCACAAAAATTAAATCATCCAGTGACTAATGAGATAACGTTTCTTTCCACTGTGGAACATTGGCAGATCTTCATTATTACCTCTGTAAAAGTTAATTAACTGGTAACACATTTGTCTTATTCTTACACTGTTAAGATATTAGCCGACACTTGTGTCTATTCGTTTTTTGAAAAATCCCAAAGAACCAGAAGACCATTCTTGGTCATGACAAGGAAAGATAATGTATGGCAGTCCTACCATCAGTAATTCGATTGAAAGCCACCCATACACGGGCTTTGAGGTTTTAAATGAT
Source organism: Hymenochirus boettgeri (assembly GCA_019447015.1). Taxonomy (NCBI): domain Eukaryota; kingdom Metazoa; phylum Chordata; class Amphibia; order Anura; family Pipidae; genus Hymenochirus; species Hymenochirus boettgeri. Next base: position 2,739,844 of record CM033474.1, on the reverse strand, counting down.
TTGGTAAATTCGATCAAACTGCTCAAATTATCAGAAAGTGTTTTCTGTTTTTCCGATCGACGGCTCAATAATATTGAATGGTTTAGCAGAAAAATGAAGATGAGGCCAGGCGGAAAATTTCCCCCCATCTTCAGTCAGAGATCAGAGGCTCAAGGTGAGGAACTTTGAGTGGTTCTTCTGATTGGTATTTCCGATTGGTGCACCCCCCTGCCCGTGTATGGCTAGCTTAAGTCAAAAACATTTATTGGGTAGGAAGAAAAAAAGATTACGGCTTAACCACAAAATGTATCATTAGTAAGCCAATGATGGAACTAAAGTTAAGTAACAGTTCCTCACCAAAAATGTGGAAAAGATATTGTCAAACAAAGTAAGGGCTAGGCCCCACAGAGCACACCAATAGAATGGGATGGGGATGGCCATTTTTGGTGTGCATTGCATGCGCTGCGATAGGGGTACATCAAAGAGATCGCAGCGTAGGGTAGCGTGCATGAATCGCGTGACGTTACGATTTTGTTGAGTTGCCTGATTCCTGCGCGCTCCCTAGAGCAGGAGGCAATGACCATGGAGGCCAATCAATTAATTGCACACAGTAATCTACTATTATTAAAACTAAAGACGATTTTTAAACCTTATTTGTTTCTGTATAACTGAAGAACAGGAGGTAAATGAGCAATGTCTTATCTCCCGTTCTTCAATTAAATGTGCAGGAGACAGAAGAGAACTTAACTTGGATCGCTCCAGCTCTGCTAATAGTCTCCTATGCCAATGACAATCTCCAATGCATCCCCAGTCCCTTGCATTGTAAGCGCACACACAGTTCCAGGGAGCGTAGGACCTGACAGTGAGAAGCCGGAGCTGGAGCAGTAAGTTCTGTCCTCTCTCCTGCCCATTTTACTGAAGAATGGGAGGTAAGACATAGCTCATTTACCTCCTGTTCTTCAGGTAAACAAAAACAAATAAGGTTTAAAAATTGGAGGCCATACCCTTTACTATCCCTAAAGTTGTGACTGAGATACCCACAAACTTTTCATAAACAGAGAACATGGCCCAACATGAAGCAGTATGGCAAAATAACTTTACCATAAACTATACCAGAGTAGTAATAAGCAAATCAACCACACACAATGGTATTAAAAAGAAATCACCTGCATGTCAATGGTGAATGTCAAGAGGAGATGCCACTTTCTTTTCTCTTGGGTATGTGATTCCACATAGAAAGCAGTACACAATCCGTTTAAACCCTTAACCTCATTTTTAATTGAATAAAGTGTTGCTAAAGAAAATGGCCTTCTTGAATGATTTTTGCACTTCAACCAACATATGTGCTATCCATGATAAACCTTATTTGAGAATAAAACTCCCCTCGCAAAGTTCATTGATAGGATAATCATACAGCAGTCTAATGATGTACCTTATTCTTCTCTTACTTCTCTAACTCTCTAAAAGATTCAAAACTTCAACTAGTGCACCTCTCTTTCTTAATTCTCTAACCCTCTAAAAGATTCTAAACTTCAACTAGAGCATCACTCTTTCTTCTCTAACTCTCTAAAAGATTCTAAACTTCAACTAGAGCATCTCTCTTTCTTCTCTAACTCTCTAAAAGATTCTAAACTTCAACTAGAGCATCTCTCTTTCTTAATTCTCTAACCCTCTAAAAAATTCTAAACTTCAACTAGAGCATCTCTCTTTCTTACTTCTCTAACCCTCTAACAGATTCTAAACTTCACTAGAGCATCTCTCTTCTCTTCTTACTTCATCTCAACCCTCTAAAAGATTCTAAACTTCAACTAGAGCATCTCTCTTTCTTACTTCTCTAACCCTCTAAAAGATTCTAAACTTCAACTAGAGCATCTCTCTTTCTTACTTGTCTAACTCTCTAAAAGATTCCAAACTTCAACTAGAGCATCTCTCTTTCTTAATTATCTACCTTCTAAAAAATTCTAACTTCAACTAGAGCATCTCTCTTTCTTAATTCTCTAACCCTCTAAAAAATTCTAAACTTCAACAGAGCATTCTCTTTCTTCTACTCTCTAACTCTCTAAAGATTCCAACTTCAACTAGAGCATCTCTCTTCTTAATCTCTAACCTCTAAAAAATCTAAATTTCAACTGAGCATCTCTCTTTCTTAATTCTCTAAAACATTCTAAACTCAACTAGAGCATCTCTCTTTCTTACTTCTCTAACTCTCTAAAAGATTCTAAACTTCAACTAGAGCATCTATCTTTCTTAATTCGCTAACCCTCTAAAATTCTAAACTTCAACTACAGCATATCTCTTCTTACTTTCTAACTCTCTAAAAGATTCCAAACTTCAACTAGATCAGCTCTCTTTCTTACTTCTCTAACTCTCTAAAAGATTCTAAACTTCAACTAGAGCATCTCTCTTTCTTCTCTAACTCTCTAAAAGTTTCTAAACTTCAACTAGAGCATCTCTCTTTCTTAATTCTCTAACCCTCTTAAAGATTCTAAACTTCAACTTGAGCATCTCTCTTTCTTCTCTAACTCTCTAAAAGATTCTAAACTTCAACTAGAGCATCTCTCTTTCTTAATTCTCTAACTCTCTAAAAGATTCTAAACTTCAACTAGAGCATCTATCTTTCTTAATTCGCTAACCCTCTAAAAAATTCTAAACTTCAACTACAGCATATTCTCTTCTTACTTCTCTAACTCTCTAAAAGATTCCAACTTCAACTAGATCAGCTCTCTTTCTTACTTCTCTAACTCTCTAAAGATTCTAACTTCAACTAGAGCATCTCTCTTCTTCTCTAACTCTCTAAATTTTCTAAACTTCAACTAGAGCATCTCTCTTTCTTAATTCTCTAACCCTCTTAAAGATTCTAAACTTCAACTTGAGCATCTCTCTTTCTTCTCTAACTTCTCTAAAAGATTCTAAACTTCAACTAGAGCAATCTCTCTTTCTTAATTCTCTAAAACTCTAAACTTCAACAGACAGCATCTCTCTAAACTTACTTCTCTAACTCTCTAAAGATTCTAAACTTCAACTAGAGCATCTCTCTCTTCTAATTCTCTAACCCTCTAAAAATTCTAAACTTCAACTATAGCAATCTTCTCTTTCTTAATTCTCTAAAAATTCTAAACTTCAACTAGAGCATCTCTCTTTATTACTTCTCTAACTCTCTAAAAGATTCTAAACTTCAACTAGAGCATCTCTCTTTCTTACTTCTCTAACTGCTCTAAAATATTCCAAACTTCAACTAGAGCATCTCCTCTTTCTTACTTCTCTAACTCTCTAAAATATTCCAAACTTCAACTAGAGCATCTCTCTTTCTTACTTCTCTAACCTCTCTAAAATATTCCAAACTTCAACTAGAGCATCTCCTTTCCCTACTTCCTCTAACTCTCTAAAATTTCCAACTTCAACTAGAGCATCTCTCTTTTCTTACTTCTCTAACTCTCTAAAATATTCCAAACTTCAACTAGAGCATCTCTCTTCCTTACTTCTCTAACTCTCTAAAATTTCCAAACTTCAACTAGAGCATCTCTCTTTCTTACTCTTCTCTAACTCTCTAAATATTCCAAACTTCAACTAGAGCATCAGTCTTTCTTACTTCTCTAACGCTCTAAAATATTCCAAACTTCAACTAGAGCATCTCTCTTTCTTACTTCTCTAACTCTCTAAAATTTCCAAACTTCAACTAGAGCATCTCTCTTTCTTACTTCTCTCACTCTCTAAAATATTCCAAACTTTAACTAGAGCATCAGTCTTTCTTACTTCTCTAACGCTCTAAAATATTCCAAACTTCAACAGAGCATCAGTCTTTCTTACTGGGTGGGCAGCAAGGGAACTGATCTGCACATCAGGTCTCCATCTTCTTAGACAATTAGCCATTTGGGACCATCTTAAACATCAAGAAGGAGGCAATGATTTGTGGTGCTAAATTGCTACCTTCATTTCTCTAATGCTTGAGATTTCATTTTCCTTAAAAAATCCTAATGCTGATGTCACCTGGAATGTCAGTTTCACACCCAATAAATAGCCTGGCATATAATACTGTGTCCAGCTCATACCCAACAGCTGCACACAATCATGAAAAAGAAAGTCTGAAAGGTTTTTACCTGCCAGAAACCAGCCACAGTAGAAGGAAGGGGTCCTTGGGGATGCAATGTAGGCAAGGTTCCTTGGATCATGATCCATCTGGAAGGGACAGTAACAATAGCTCATCACATCATTTTTAGTTATTAGATTTCTTTAGGGGAACATGAAGATGAACAAACAGGGTTTCCTAAAAAGCCCAAGACACAGGATTGTAATATAATCACCCTACATTCCTGGCTAATTTATCAACGTATCCTCATGTTGACCTAATGAGGAATTCCGTAAACACTGTTTGCAGGAAGCTGATACATAACTGTTCCTCCTATGACTCATTTAATCCCCACAGCAATGGCAGTAGGTTTACCAGCATTTTGTGATTGAAGGGCATTTTATTTACAGACCATATACAGATCACTGGCGCCCACAGAAAAATCCTTCTACCAGATAAAAGCAACAACCTTCTCGCTAAGACAATGCTGGTTGGTAATGGGATTTGAACCTAGGTGCTAAATATAGGGATGTTGATGAAACTACAACTTTAAATAAAACCCAAGAGCTTGGTAAGCAGTTGACTGACACAATGAGAAAGGAAGATGTACCTAGAAGCTTTCAATATGTCTTGGGTTACGCATTGTAACCTTTATGTTTAGAGGAGAAACACGGCTTCAATTCAATGCCCCAAGACCAAGTGACATATGTTTCTCGTAACAATGCCATTATACAGTCATTTAAATTGTTGAAATAATTTGAGGAATGTCTGGCACAAGTAGCTTCTATTCACGCACAGCAGACAAGGCCGGCAGAAATCACCGCTGATTTGATTATAGCTGTCAGAAACCAGAGCTATCAGCTAAATCAGAAGCAGGGCCACTCGACGTCTGCTATCGCTAATCAGCTGCTGTCACGTAGCTACTCCCGGAACGTGGCAGACATAATGATTTCTGCAGAATGTGTCACAGCATTTACATTGCTAAATACAATCGAATTAAGGAACATTTTGTTATAAGGGGATAAAAATAACATTTTACTGGTTTAACCTTATCTGGGGCTAACTGGATTTCTACAAATCAAGAGGGCACAATTCAAATTATTTCCATAATGTCAATTTGTTGATACACTCAGATTTTTTGGCTAAAATGCAGAAATATGTCAGATTGTTTTAACTAGATATATCTTGAAATTCTATTTAATTCTGTACTAATTTGGGGATAATGGAAACATTGGGAAATGACAATTTAAAATGACCTCCAACCCTCCAATGTTTTGGCATTCCACACGTTTTTTGTGATTTCTAGATTTTTCAAAAGTTTAACGATTTTTTAAATTAGAAATTCGAGAAATTTCAGAATATTTGGAAAAAGTTCCGCAGTTCAGAAAAATCCCCAAAACTCTGCGATCCGCAAAGTCCAGTTCCTGCGGATCCGTGAAATCCGCTTCAAACGGTTCGGGTTTGGGTCTCAGGTCCTCTCTATTCGTGAAATAAAAATGTGACCTTTTGTAAGAACTAACTCATCTAAAGTCAGTAGATACGCCTATCTATATATAACAAGGAAGCTTGCAAAATAATAGTCAAAACAATAATTCAGAGCTTTATATTACAAATAAAACAAGTGCCTGACTTTACAATAAGCGAGTTTCATGGAAATCATTGTTTCTTGTTCTTTCAATACTTTTCTGGGGACTGACAATATCCTGTTTAGGTTTGGGTTCATATGGAAGCTAAAATGAATTTTTTGAGATGACAAATAGAAACACATTGTCAAATACATAACATACAAATACCCCCAAAAGGCAACATTGTAAAACTTATAGCCAGCTTTTTATCGGATGGCAGTATCTATAAATAAAAGCTACAACCACAAAAAATCCAACACTAGAAAGAATTCAAACGATTCTTTAATGACAAAATTGAAATGTTTTTTTTGATCTGTGTGAATTCTATCAATATTGTTCACTGTGTACAGAGTTGGAGTTACCACCCCCCATCCCGTAGACCCAAGAGAGATTTACTGGACCAGAAACCTCCCTTGTCCTATCAGCATAAAATAAATTAAGTCAGTGTATTGAGTTATAAAGGCAACTGAGCCTTAATGGCATGTCCACACATCCAGACCTTAATACATAGTTTGTGGGATTCACATGCTTATTTTTGTATTTTGTACAATGATATATCTGTTATTTACCAAACTCCAATGTAATGTAATGTACGTTAACGGTACAATAAGAACAAAAAATCATTAATCATTATTCTATTAAGTAAAAACAATACCACAATATTCAGCTACTGAATAACTACTGCCATTGCCAGCCAACTGATACAGAGTCTTTCTTTACTCTCTTAATACAGTAAATACCCTAAACCTTATTAACCAATACGATCTATATTAGGGTAAACAACCAGAGTAGAAAGTATGAGGGAGATTCATAAAAGTTCTTATCGTTAAAAATGGTGGCTAATTTAGCCCCAACCAATCAGATCTTATTTACATTTGAAAGCTAACATCTGATTGGTTGGGGCAAAATTAGCCCCCATTTTAAACGATAAGAACTTTTATTGAATAACCCTGTAAGTGTCCAAAATAATTAACTCTCCACCTCTGCTACTTGTAAGCAATCACCAGAAGATAAACATTATTAATAGACAGAACATGGATTACTGAATTTCTAACAGCAGATATCAGCTACTGTATTTTAATCTAAAGACAGAATGTAATAAAAACCTGAATGTTACATGTGCAATGCACAATCAGTGAGATTCAATAAAAGTTCTTATTTTTAAAAATTGGTGCTAATTTTGCCCCGACCAATCAAATGTTAGCTTTCAAATGTTAAATAAGATCTGATTGGTTGGGGCAAAATTAGCACCATTTTAAACGATAAGAACTTTTATTGAATCTTCCTTCTTATCGTTTAAAATGGTGCTAATTTTGCCCCAACCAATCAGATCTTATTTAACATTTGAAGGCTAACATCTGATTGGCTGGGGCAAAATTAGCACCATTTTAACATAAGAACTTTTATTGAATAACCCTGAGTAGTATATGAACCACCCCGCTTCGGGCAACGATTGTGCCGTGTAAGGACACTTTATCGCCCGAAATGGCCGTTTGGTCAGGGATCGTTGCCCGACCGCCAGGCAGATCTTTGAACGAGCGGCCGTTTTGGCCAATAAAGTGCCCATACACAGCACATTTATTATCGTCTGAAACAACCGTTCATACACACTGTGCGTCGAGGGTCAGCTTTAACCAATGTTTCGGATGATTCTTTTCTTCCTTGTGATATAAACAAGTTTTAAACCATTCCTAAGTCTAGAATGAAGCTAAAACCAAATTCAGCCACAGAGGACCATTAATTATTCTCTGAAAAGCCATGGACATTATCTGGCTTTAAGAAAAAGTTTATCTTTCAAACTCCACTTGATTTTCAACCTTTCAACGTTATCTGTGGAGCTTTCTAAAATTTACATCAAGGTCAACTAGATCTTGGAATCTGGTTAATTACGGTTGTTTTATTATGTCTATTACTATTAGGTTTTAATGACATTTTAAGACATGCCTTAATGATATAAACACCCTTCCTTGAAGTCATTATAGGATTGCTCTCACCATAGAGACCCAATGCATAGTTTCATTTAAAATAGAAAAACATTGCCCTAATAACTTCTCTCCAGGAAAAACACAAACTTTGCACAGTCCCTATAGGTTCTGGTAGAAACAATCTATATCTCCGAAGATACAATTAGTATGGTAGAAAAAGAAATAAATTCCTGAGTGCATTACTGATCAAAGTGATATTGTTTTTTTTTTATTGAGATTTTATTATGATAACTTAAATTCAATAAAAAATGGTTTACCAAACAGCTCATAAACAAGACAACACTTTCCTGAGGCTGAATAAGAAGAACTATTATCTTAATACGTGTTACAGTTATGTTTAGACTGACATCTTTCATGTCCTGTTGTTCTCCAATGTTCTCCATGGTACAAAAGCCGCATTAACTTTAATAAACACCTAAACTATCTTCCTCGTCTCAGAGGACCTAAGCGAGCATTCGACACCTGATGTGTGGAGGGGGGAAGTTTTTGATCAGCTGGTGAGGCTGAGAGATACATAGATGAAAGTTCTTTGTAGAAATGCACACAGAGAATACCACATCAGTGCTCATTAAACCTTCCGGTTATTTACTATAGTCTATAAGGATTTCTAGTTTGTAGATCACTAGCTGATTTTTTTTTGGGTTTTTAACTACAAATTCCCAGCATGCCCATATGCTTCCACCGCAGAGGCCATGCTGGGAGTTGGTTTCCTTGGCTGCTTGTACAGGCAGGTTGTACATCTCCCTTTAAGGACAATTTTATGCTACTGTCATGACACATTTATATGAACATGGCATAGCTTGAAGAGATGATACGCTAGCTCGGAACCAAGCCAAATACACCAACTGCTAACTGTGTCTCTGCCAGACTCGTTCACTTGTGAGCTTGTGTTCGTTTACGTTTATTTGAAGTCATAAAAAAACACCCTGTAAACCCCAATGTTTCGATTGTTAATCAGTGCATGATGCCTCACTTAATTATACTACAATGCATCATCCCTGTACACAGTTTTTGTAAGACTCTACTTTATAATGAAATCAATAGATGTCCTGATACATTTCCCCCCCATGTTCAACTTCCAAAAAAACACCAAGAAAGATTCTTATACCAACAAGGTGTGGCCATTGTATAAAATGGTGGGTCATTGTTACGAGAAGCAAAGGTGGGTAAGGATATATAGTAGATAATGCACCCCCTACTGGAAATGATAAGGATATTAAAAGTCACAGAGGAGTTCTGTGACCATGTAAAAGCACGAGGTGGCAGGCCGAGTGCCTTTTACACAGGGCGCGGAACTCTGAGGTGACATCTAATATCCTAATATATCCCCTAATATATGTAGGGGGAGCATTATTTATATATATTATGTATAATCCACCCCCTCATTGGAGAGTCATCCTGGGAGGGATAGGAATATCCCTATGTCACTTATTCCTATCCTTCCTCCCCACCTCTGTTTTCCCCCTCCCTTTAAGGTCTAGAGTTCCACGTCTCCCGCACCACTGTGTTGCGCGGTTCCTCCTGTTTGTTTTACATCTTGCTGAGTGCTGATCTATTGCGCTAGTGATTCGGAAGTCACCCCGGGCGATAGCTCAGCACTGTGCACAAAGTTAAAGGAAGAGGAGCCGCGCCATCCACAGTGGTTCGGGAGACGTGGAAACTCAGTGCCAGGCAATGCAACCGAACATAGACCAAAAGGGAAAGAAAACGGAGGTGAAGGAAGTGAGCCAACTTATAATTGGTGCGCTACTACATGTAACACGCCGATTATAAGGAAACTATCGTACTGGTGAGTCCCCATTGTGATCCATTCTGGGGGTGGATTATAATAGGATAATATACCAAAATAAGGACGGACATAGGATAGTTTAAAGGTGGTGTTTCTGAATACTGTTTAGTGTTTATACTTGAGAAAGTCTGTAGTGTTCTGCTCACTGAACTACATATGGGATGACCCCTTTAACAGGTATCAATAACTTTACACATGGCTCTATATGCCATTTGTGCTGCATTAACAAAGGTTTCTAAACTGAGGATTCATTTGAAAATTGCCGAAAGTGTTGAAATTTAATTTATCTTATCACTCGAGCGGACAGAAGATCACACTGTGAGGTCCATGTATTGGTTAATTATGCAAGACAGCAATGGACGTGAATCTCTTAATATATTGGCTACACGTAATGTTTGTCTAGGGTTAGAACATCCATCATCACGTGAAAGCTATTGACTTCTGGGACTCTGCCCTTTATTTTTGCTGTTGTTTGTAAGTGTTACTTGCCTTTTAGCAAACAAATTCAAGAGTGTTCAACCTTCAGAACTGTAATGTTTCCATTGCGTGTGGGGATAAACACTCACTGCAGAATCTCTACTGCTACAGCCCAAGATGCCCATTCGCACTCGTGAGTATTTTAATGAGCAATATTTAGTGATGGGGCATGCAAGGGCATCCCCAACAAGATACTAAGCTGGATAGTGAAGAATGTTAATCTGTAAAGCTTACGGGGATGTCAGACAACAGATTCCTGTGCAAAACAGCACAAAGAAAAAGAGCAAACAGGATCTCCCATCATGCCAAGGCTTTAGCTTAAGAGGATAAACAGAAAAGAGAAAATTTGATAAAATGGACGTGAAAAGAAGAAAAGCAAACGGAGACTTACGATTGGAACTGGCATTGATGTAGTCCACAATTGTCGTGACTGTTCTCCCTCTTTAGAAGGATCCTGTTATGGTCGTCTACAAAGCAAGATACACAGAATTATAATCGCAGACTCCACAGGAAATTTTTTTTTTTTTTTTTTTTATCTTAACTGAAATCTTCTAAATCTAATACGCAATGCGTTACGTATGCATCAACTAATACACACAAAGGATTATATACTTGGAAATGGTCTGCTGGTGAAAGGCATTTTAAAGGGCAACTATACTGTACCCCCGCCCCCAATAAAAGTATCCAGGGTGAGGAAATCGCTTACCATAACTTCCTCGCTTAACATAACTTACCATAACTTCGATCACCAGCAACAGTCTTTCTAAAGTTCCATTCAACCAGACCAGTTTGCTTCAACTCTAGATTATGTCCGGGACCTGGCCATTGGAAGAAGTACTATGCAAGAAGCAAGACTTCCCATTGGCCAAATTCAGGACTCATTGTGAGGGTGAAGTAGTACAGACAAGTGGTGAGGTAAGCCCAAGAACATAGAGGTTTTGGCCTGTGCCCTGGGAGGGAGGCCCACACATATGCGAGAGGACATTTTTATTACTGAGGTCCTACTGCATGCCCCTTGGAATGGAATTTATGTGGTGAGGTATTAAGAAAGGGAATGACAGTGAATAAGATTAACAAATCCCTTTATTAAGGTGGCAATCCTTCAATAAAATATTGTCTTGAGGCCATAATGTTCCTGGTAAACCATTAACCCTTTTGATAGACCTGTTTCAGAGCTGAAAATAACTTACATGGTACCACGGCCATTGATCGATTCTTTGAGATGTTCCCCTCCTGATTTGCCATATTGGAGGCGTTGGGTTCCATCTTGATACGAACACAGAGCTTCCACTCTTTCTCTAGGCGATTTTTGTTCTTCAAGTGATCTTCCATGTAAGACTAGGGAAAAAGAATATGAAATATAAGAAAGTCAGGAAGATTTCACTGTGCACTAAAATATCAGTTATTCCATCAAAGACTATCTGATGATAAAATGGATCTCATTTCTGCAGATCCCTGCAAGTTTCATGTCTTCTATATTATGCAGAACATTCTAGACATATCCTGTACTATTACTGTACATTCTAGACATATCCTGTACTATTACTGTATATTCTAGACATACAGTATCCTGTACTATTACTGTACATTCTAGACATACAGTATCCTGTACTATCTGTACATTCTAGACATACAGTATCCTGTACTATTACTGTACATCCTAGCAATAGTAATCCTGTACTATTACTGTACATCCTAGACATACAGTATCCTGTACTATTCTGTACATTCTAGACATATCCTGTACTATTACTGTACATCCTAACATACGTATCCTGTACTATTACTGTATATTCTAGACATACAGTATCCTGTACTATTACTGTACATTCTAGACATATCCTGTACTATTACTGTACATCCTAGCATACAGTATCCTGTACTATTACTGTACATTCTAGACATATCCTGTACTATTACTGTACATCCTAGACATACAGTATCCTGTACTATTACTGTATATTCTAGACATACAGTATCCTGTACTATTACTGTACATCCTAGACATACAGTATCCTGTACTATTACTGTACATTCTAGACATATCCTGTACTATTACTGTACATCCTAGACATACAGTATCCTGTACTATTACTGTATATTCTAGACATACAGTATCCTGTACTATTACTGTACATTCTAGACATACAGTATCCTGTACTATTACTGTACATTCTAGACATACAGTATCCTGTACTATTACTGTACATCCTAGACATATAGTATCCTGTACTATTACTGGTACTTTCTAGACATACAGTATCCTGTACTATTACTGTACATCCTAGACATACAGTAATCCTGTACTATTACTGTACTATCCTAGACATACGTATCCTGTACTATTACTGTTATTCCTAGACACAGTATCCTGTACTACTGTACATCTAGACATACTAGTACTTACTATTACTGTACTCCAGCATACAGTATCCTGTACTATTACTGTACATTCTAGACATACAGTATCCTGTACTATTACTGTACATTCTAGACATACAGTATCCTGTACTATTACGTACATTCTAGACATACAGTATCCTGTACTATTACTGTACATTCTAGACAAGTATCCTGTACTATTCCTGTACATCCTAGACATACTTATCCTGTACTATTACTGTACATTCTAGACCTACAGTATCCTGTACTATTACTGTACTCTAGACTACGATCCTGTACTATTACTGTACATCCTAACATACAGTATCCTGTACTATTACTGTACATCCTAGACATACAGTACCCTGTACTATTACTGTACATCCTAGACATACAGTATCCTGTACTATTACTGTACATCCTAGACATACTGTATCCTGCACTATTACTGTATATTCTAGACATACAGTATCCTGTACTATTACTGTACATTCTAGACATACAGTATCCTGTACTATTACTGTACATTCTAGACATACAGTATCCTGTACTATTACTGTACATCCTAGACATACAGTATCCTGTACTATTACTGTACATTCTAGACATACAGTATCCTGTACTATTACTGTACATTCTAGACATACAGTATCCTGTACTATTACCTGTACACTAGACATACAGTATCCTGTACTATTACTGTACATCCTAGACATACAGTACTCCTGTACTATTACTGTACATTCTAGACATACAGTATCCTGTACTATTACTGTACATTCTAGACATCATCCCTGTACTATACTGACATTCAGACATACAGTATCCTGTACTATTACTGTACATTCTAGACATACAGTATCCTGTACATTACTCTGTACATTCTAACATACAGATCCTGTACTATTACTGTACATCCTAGACATACAGTATCCTGTACTATTACTGTACATTCTAGACATATAGTATCCTGTACTATTACTGTACATCCTAGACATACAGTACCCTGTACTATTACTGAACATTTGAAACATACAGTATCCTGTACTATTACTGTACATTCTAGACATACAGTATCCTGTACTATTACTGTACATTCTAGACATACAGTATCCTGTACTATTACTGTACATTCTAGACATACAGTAATCCTGTCTATTACTGTACATCCTAGACATACAGTACCCTGTACTATTACTGTACATCCTAGACATACAGTATCCTGTACTATCTGTACTTCTGTACATTCTAGACATACAGTATCCTGTACTATTACTGTACATCCTAGACATACGTATCCTGTACTATTACTGTACATTCTAGACAACATATCCTGTACTATTACTGTACATCTAGACTACAGTATCCTGTACTATTACTGTAATTCCTAGACATACAGTATCCTGTACTATTACTGTACATTCTAGACTACAGTATCCTGTACTATTACTGTACATCTAGACATACAGTTCCTGTACTATTACTGTACATTCTAGACATACATATCCTGTACTATTACTGTACATTCTAGACATACAGTATCCTGTACTATTACTGTACATTCTAAGACATACAGTATCCTACTATTACTGTACATTCTAGACATACGATCCTGTACTATTACTGTACATCCTAGCTACATACCCTGTACTATTAACTGTACATCCTAGACAATACAGTATCCTGTACTATTACTGTACATCCTAGACATACGTATCCTGTACTATTACTGTACATCCTAGACATACATTATCCTGTACTATTACTGTACATCCTAGACATACAGTATCCTGTACTATTACTGTAACATCCTAGACATACAGTATCCTGTACTATTACTGTCATCCTAGACATACATATCCTGTACTATTACTGTAATCCTCAGACATACAGTATCCTGTCTATTACTGTACTATTCTAGACATATACAGTATCCTGTACTATTACTGTAAATCCTAGACATACATATCCTGTACTATTACTGTACATTCTAGACATACAGTATCCTGTACTATTACTGTACATTCCTAGACATACAGTATCCTGTACTATTACTGTCATTCAGACATACTAATCTGTACTATTACTGTACATTCTAGACATACAGTATCCTGTACTATTACTGTAACCTAGACCAAACTAGTCCTGTACTATGCTGTACATTCTAGACTACAGATCCTGTACTATTACTGTACATCCTAGAACATACATATCCTTTACTATTACTGTACATCCTAACATACAGTACCTGTACTATTACTGTACATCTAGACATACAGTACCCTGTACTATTACTACTGTTACATCTAGACATACAGTATCCTGTACTATTACTGTAACATTCCTAGACATACAGTACTCCTGTACTATTACTGTGACACTCCTAACATACAGTATCCTCTACTACGACTGACATTTCATAGACATACAGTATCCTGTACTATTACGTATCATTCTAGACATACAGTATCCTTACTATTACTGTACATTCTAGACATACAGTATCCTTGTACTACTTATACTGTACATTCTAGACACTACTAGTATCCTGTACTATTACTGTACATCTAGACATACATATCCTGTACTATTACTGTACATCTACACATACAGTATCCTGTACTATTCCTGTAATGTCTACATACAGTATCCTGTACTATTACTGTACATTCTAGACATACGTACCTGACTATTACTGTACATTCGACATAGTATCCTGTACTATTACTGTACATTCTAGACATACGTACCTGTACTATTACTGTACATTCTAGACGATACAGTATCCTGTACTATTACTGTACATTCTAGACATACAGTATCCTTACATTGCTGTATCATTCTAGATATACATATCCTGTACTATACTGTACATCCTAGACAATACCCTGTACTATTACTGTACATCTAGACATACAGTACCTTTCTATTACTGTCATCCTGACATACAGTACTCCTTTACTTTTTACTGTACTTCTAGACATACAGTATCCTGTACTTATACTGTACATTCTAGACATACATTAGTCGCGCTGTACTATTACTGTACATTCTAGACATACAGTATCCTTTACTATTACTGTACATTCTAGCACATACAGTTAATCCTGTCATATTACGTACTCTCTAGACATATACAGTACCTTTGTACTATTTACTGTTACACTCTAGACATACAGTATCCTTTACTATTACTGTACATTCTAGAGATACATAATCCTGTATTATTACTGTATTTTTCTAGACTAGAGTATCCTGTACTATTACTGTACATCCTAGACACACAGTATCCTTGTACTATTACTGTACATTCTAAGATACAGTATCCGTATTATTACTGTATATTCTAGACATACAGTACCTGTACTATTACTGACATTTCAAACATACAGTATCCTGTACTATTACTGTATATTCTTGACATATTCTAGTATCTATCGCTGTACATTACTCGAGTCCTGTTTTCATAACATCCATAGATTCCTGACTATTACTGTTACATTCTAGAGATACAGTATCCTGTACTATTACTGTATATGTCTAGACAGACAGTATACCTGTCTATTACTGTACTATTTCAAACATACAGTATCCTGTACTATTACTGAACATTTCAACATACAGTATCCGTACTATTACTGTATATTCTAGACTATAGTAATCCTGTACTATTACTGTACATTCTAGACATACAGTATCCTGTACTATTACTGTATATTCTAACATACAGTATCCTGTACTTTACTGTACATTTCAAATACAGTACCTGTACTATTGCTGTACATTCACACTACAGTAAGACCTGTATATTACTGTAATTCCCTAGCATACAGTATCCTGTCTGGATACTGGGGTGGGTGACTTGCTA
>CM033474.1:2525066-2723490 GCA_019447015.1 Hymenochirus boettgeri | reverse complement strand
TAATAGTACAGGATACTGTATGTCTAGAATATACAGTAATAATACAGGATACTGTATCTCTAGAATGTACAGTAATAGTAAAGGATACTGTGTGTCTAGGATGTACAGTAATAGTACAGGATACTCTATGTCTAGAAAATACAGTAATAATACAGGATACTGTATCTCTAGAATGTACAGTAATAGTAAAGGATACTGTATGTCTAGGATGTACAGTAATAGTAAAGGGTACTGTATGTCTAGGATGTACAGTAATAGTACAGGATACTGTATGTCTAGAAGTACAGTAATAGTACAGGATATGTATGTCTAGAATGTACAGTAATGTAGGATACTGTATGTCTAGAATGTACAGTAATAGTACAGGATACTGTATGTCTAGAAATGTACAGTAATAGTACAGGGTACTGTATGTCTAGGATGTACAGTAATAGTACAGGATACTGTATGTCTAGAATGTACAGTAATAGTACAGGTACTGTATGTTAGGATGTACAGTAATAGTACAGGATACTTATGTCTAGAATTACGTAATACAGGATACTGTATGTCTAGATGTACAGTAATAGTACAGGATACTGTATGTCTAGAATGTACAGTAATAGTACAGGATACTGTATGTCTAGAATGTACAGTAATAGTACAGGATACTGTATGTCTAGAATGTACAGTAATAGTACAGGATACTGTATGTCTAGAATGTACAGTAATAGTACAGGATACTGTATGTCTAGAATTACAGTAATAGTACAGGATACTGATGTCTAGGATGTACAGTAATAGTACAGGATACTGTATGTCTAGATGTACAGTAATAGTACAGGATACTGTATGTCTAGAATGTACAGTAATAGTACAGGATACTGTATGTCTAGAATGTACAGTAATAGTACAGGATACTGTATGTCTAGAATGTACAGTAATAGTACAGGATACTGTATGTTTGAAATGTTCAGTAGTAGTAGAGGATACTGTATGTCTAGGATGTACAGTAATAGTACAGGGTACTGTATGTCTAGAATGTACAGTAATAGTACAGGATACTGTATGTCTAGAATGTACAGTAATAGACGGGTACTGTATGTCTAGGATGTTCAGTAAAGTACAGGATAATGTATGTCTAGGATGTACAGTAATAGTACAGGATACTGATGTCTAGGATGAGACAGTAATAGTACAGGATACTGTATGTCTAGAATGTACAGTAATAGTAGGATATGTATGTCTAGGAGTTCAGTAATAGTAAAGATACTGTATGTCTAGAATGTACAGTAATAGTAAGGATACTGTATGTCTAGAATGTACAGTAATAGTACAGGATACTGTATGTCTAGAATGACAGTAATAGTACAGGATACTGTATGTCTAGAATGTACAGTAATAGTACAGGATACTGTATGTCTAGGATGTTACAGTATAGTACAGGATACTGTATGTCTAGATGTACAGTAATAGTACAGGATACTGTATGTCTAGGATGTACAGTAATAGTACAGGATACTGTATGTCTAGGATGTACAGTAATAGTACAGGATACTGTATGTTAGGATGACAGTAATAGTACAGGATACTGTATGCTGAGATGTACAGTAATAGTACAGGATACTGTATGTCTAGGATGTACAGTAATGTACAGGATACTGTATGTCTAGGATGTACAGTAATAGTACAGGATACTGTATGTCTAGGATGTACAGTAATAGTACAGGAGTACTGTATGTCTAGGATGTACAGTAATAGTACAGGTACTGTATGTCTAGAATGTACAGTAATAGTACAGGATACTGTAGTGTCTAGAATGTACAGTAATAGTACAGGTACTGTATGTCTAGAATGTACAGTTATAGTACAGGATACTGTATGTCTAGAATGTACAGTAATAGTACAGGATACTGTATGTCTAGAATGTCAGAATAGTACAGGATACTGTATGTCTAGAATGTACAGTAATAGTACAGGATACTGTATGTCTAGAATGTACAGTAATAGTACAGGATACTGTATGTCTAGGATGTACAGTAATAGTACAGGATACTGTATGTCTAGAATGTACAGTAATAGTACAGGATACTGTATGTCTAGGATGTACAGTAATAGTACAGGATACTGTATGTCTAGAATGTACAGTAATAGTACAGGATACTGTATGTCTAGGATGTACAGTAATAGTACAGGGTACTGTATGTCTAGGATGTACAGTAATAGTACAGGATACTGTTGTCTAGATGTACAGTAATAGTACAGGATACTGTTGTCTAGAATGTACAGTATAGTACAGGATACTGTATGTCTAGAATGTACAGTAATAGTACAGGATACTGTATGTTTCAAATGTTCAGTAATAGTACAGGTACTGTATGTCTAGGATGTACAGTAATAGTACGAATATATGTTAGAATGTACAGTAATAGTAAAGGATACTGTATGTCTAGGATGTACAGTAATAGTACAGGATATGTATGGCTAGAATGTACGAATAGTACAGGATACTGTATGTCTAGGATGTACAGTAATAGTACAGGATACTGTATGTCTAGAATGTACAGTAATAGTACAGGATACTGTATGTAGATGTACAGTAATAGTACAGGATACTGTATGTCTAGAATGTACAGTTATAGTACAGGATACTGTATGTCTAGGATGTACATAATAGTACAGGATACTGTATGTCTAGATGTACAGTAATAGTACAGGATACTGTATGTCTAGAATGTACAGTAATAGTACAGGATACTGTATGTCTAGAATATACAGTAATAGTACAGGATACTGTATGTCAGGAGTACAGTAATAGTACAGGATACTGATGTCTAGAATGTACAGTAATAGTACAGGATACTGTATGTCTAGAATGTACAGTAATAGTACAGGATACTGTATGTCTAGAATATACAGTAATAGTGCAGGATACAGTATGTAGGATGTACAGTAATAGTACAGGATACTGTATGTCTAGGATGTACAGTAATAGTACAGGGTACTGTATGTCTAGGATGTACAGTAATAGTACAGGATACGTAGTATAGGATGTACAGTAATAGTACAGGATACTGTAGTCTAGAATGTACAGTAATAGTACAGGATACTGTATGTCTAGAATGTACAGTAATAGTACAGGATACTGTATGTCTAGGATGTACAGTAATAGTACAGGATACTGTATGTCTAGAATGTACAGTAATAGTACAGGATACTGTATGTCTAGAATATACAGTAATAGTACAGGATACTGTATGTCTAATGTACAGTAATAGTACAGGATACTGTGCTAGAATGTACGTAATAGTACAGGATACTGTATGTCTAGGATGTAACAGTAATAGTACAGGATACTGTATGTCTAGAATGTACAGTAATAGTACAGGATACTGTATGTCTAGAATATACAGTAATAGACAGGATACTGTATGTCTAGGATGTACAGTAATAGTACAGGATACTGTATGTCTAGGATGTACAGTAATAGTACAGGATACTGTATGTCTAGAAAGTACAGTAATAGTACAGGATACTATATGTCTAGGATGTACAGTAATAGTACAGGATACGTATGTCTAGAATGTACAGTAATAGTCAGGATACTGTATGTCTGAATGTACAGTAATAGTACAGGATACTGTATGTCTAGAATATACAGTAATAGTACAGGATACTGTATGTCTAGGATGTACAGTAATAGTACAGGATATGTCTAGAATGTACAGTAATAGTACAGGATACTGTATGTCTAGGATGTACAGTAATAGTACAGGATACTGTATGTCTAGAATATACAGTAATAGTACAGGATACTGTATGTCTAGGATGTACAGTAATAGTACAGGATATGTCTAGAATGTACAGTAATAGTACAGGATACTGTATGTCTAGGATGTACAGTAATAGTACAGGATATGTCTAGAATGTACAGTAATAGTACAGGATACTGTATGTCAGAATATACAGTAATAGTCAGGATACTGTATGTCTAGGATGTACAGTAATAGTACAGGATATGTCTAGAATGTACAGTAATAGTACAGGAACTGTATGTCTAGGATGTACGTAATAGTACGGATACTATAGTCTAGGATGTACAGTAATAGTACAGGATACTGTATGTCTAGAATGTACAGTAATAGTACAGGATACTGTATGTCTAGAATGTACAGTAATAGTACAGGATACTGTATGTCTAGAATATACAGTAATAGTACAGGATATGTCTAGAATGTACAGTAATAGTACAGGATATGTCTAGAATGCTGCATAATATAGAAGACATGAACTTGCAGGATCTGCAGAAATGAGATCCATTTTATCATCAGATAGTCTTTGATGGAATAACTGATATTTTTAGTGCACAGTGAAATCTCTCCTGACTTTCTTTATATTTCATATCTCTTTTTCCCCTAGTCTTACATGGAAGATCACTTGAAGAACAAAAATCGCCTAGAGAAAGAGTGGGAAGCTCTGTGTTCGTATCAAGCTGAACCCAACGCCTCCAATATGGCAAATCAGGAGGGGAACATCTCAAAGAATCGATCAATGGCCGTGGTACCATGTAAGTTATTTTCAGCTCTGAAACAGGTCTATCAAAAGGGTTAATGGTTTACCAGGAACATTATGGCCTCAAGACAATATTTTATTGAAGGATTGCCACCTTAATAAAGGGATTTGTTTAATCTTATCACTGTCATTCCCTTTCTTAATACCTCACCACTAAATTCCATTCCAAGGGGCATGCAGTAGGACCTCCAGTAATAAAAATGTCCTCTGCATATGTGTGGGCCTCCCTCCCAGGGCACAGGCCAAAACCTCTATGTCTCTTGGGCTTACCTCACACTTGTCGTGTACTACTTCACCCTCACAATGAGTCCTGAATTTGGCCAATGGGAAGTCTTGCTTGCATAGTACTTCTTCCAATTGGCCAGGTCCCGGACCAATCTAGAGTTGAAGCAAACTGGTCTGGTGAATGGAACTTTAGAAAGCTGTTGCTGGTGATCGAAAGGTTATGGTAAGTTATGTTGTAAGCGATGGAATTTAGGTGAGGTAAGCAGAGTTCCTTTAAAATACTTCACACCAGCCAGAATCCATTGCTGTGTATTAGTTGATGCATACGTAACGCATTGCGTTATTAGATTTAGAATATTTCAGTTAAGATAAAAAAAAAAACCCTGTGGATGCTCGCGATATAATTCTGTGTATCTTGCTTTGTAGACGACCATAACAGGATCCTTCTAAAGAGGAGAACAGTCACGACAATTGTGACTAATCAATGCCAGTCCAATCGTAAGTCTCCGTTTGCTTTTCTTCTTTTCACGTCCATTTTATCAAATTTTTCTTTTCTGTTTTATCCTCTTAAGCTAAAGCCTTGGCATGATGGGAGATCCCTGTTTGCTCTTTTTCTTTGTGCTGTTTTGCACAGGAATCTGTTGTCGACATCCCCGTAAGCTTTACAGATTAACATTCTTCACTATCCAGCTTAGTATCTCTGTTGGGGAATGCCCTTGCATGCCCCATCACTAAATATTGCTCATTAAAATACTCACGAGTGCGAATGGGCATCTTGGGCTGTAGCAGTAGAGATTCTGCAGTGAGTTGTTTATCCCCACACGCAATGGAAACTACAGTTCTGAAGGTTGAACACTCTTGAATTTGTGTTCTAAAAGGCAAGTAACACTTACAAACAACAGCAAAAATAAGGGCAGAGTCCCAGAAGTCAATAGCTTTCACGTGATGACGGATGTTCTAACCCTAGACAAACATACGTGTAGCCAACTAATTAAGAGATTCACGTCCATTGCTGTCTTGCATAATTAACCATACATGGACCTCACACAGTGTGATCTTCTGTCCGCTCGATGATCAAGATAAATTAAATTTCAACACTTTCGGCAATTTTTCAAATGAATCCTCAGTTTAGAAACCTTTGTTAATGCAGCACTAAATGGCATATGAGCCATGTGTAAAGTTATTGATACCTAGTTAAAGGGTCATCCCATATGTAGTTCAGTGCAGAACACTACAGACTTTCTCAAGTATAAACACTAAACAGTATTCAGAAACACCCCTTTAACTATCCATATTGTCCGTCCTTTATTTTGGTATATTATCCTATTATAATCCACCCCCAGAATGGATCACAATGGGACTCACCAGTACGATAGTTTCCTTATAATCGGCGTGTTACTATGTAGTAGCGCACCAATTATAAGTTGGCTCCACTTCCCTCACCTCCGTTTTCTTTCCCTTTTGGTCTATGTTCGGTTGCATTGCCTGGCACTGAGTTCCACGTCTCCCGAACCACTGTGGATGGCGCGGCTCCTCTTCCTTTAACTTTGTGCACAGTGCTGAGCTATCGCGCGGGTGACTTCCGAATCACTAGCGCAATAGATCAGCACTCAGCAAGATGTAAAACAAACAGGAGGAACCGCGCCAACCACAGTGGTGCGGGAGACGTGGAACTCTAGACCTAAAGGAGGGGGAAAACAGAGGTGGGAGGAAGGATAGGATAAAGTGACATGGGATATTCCTATCCCTCCCAGGATGACTCTCCAATGAGGGGGTGGATTATACATAATATATATAAAAATGCTCCCCCTACATATATTAGGGGTATATTAGGATATTAGATGTCACCTCAGAGTTCCGCGCCCTGTGTAAAAGGCACTCGGCCTGCCACCTCGTGCTTTTACATGGTCACAGAACTCCTCTGTGACTTTTATATCCTTATCATTTCCAGTAGGGGGTGCATTATCTACTATATCTCTTACCCACCTTTGCTTTCTCGTAACAATGACCCACCATTTATACAATGCCCACACCTTGTTGGTATAAGAATCTTTTCTTGGTGTTTTGGAAGTTGAACATGGGGAAATGTATCAGGACATCTATTGATTTTCATTATAAATGTAGAGTCTTACAAAAATGTGTACAGGGTGATGCATTGTAGTATAATTAAGTGAGGCATCATGCACTGATTAACAATCGAACATTGGGGTTTACAGGGTGTTTTTTTATGACTTCAAATAACGTAAACGAAACACAGTCACAAGTGAACGAGTCTGGCAGATGACACAGTAGCAGTTGGTGTTGGCTTGGTTCCGAGCTAGCGTATCATCTCCTTTCAAGCTATGCCATGTTCATATAAATGTGTCATGACAGTAGCTAAAATTGTCCTTAAAGGGAGATGTACAACCTGCCTTGACAAGCAGCCAAGGAACAACTCCCAGCATGCCTCTGCGGTGGAAGCATATTGGGCATGCTGGGAATTTGTAGTAAAAAACCCAAAAAAATCAGCTAGTGATCTACAAACTAGAAATCCTTATAGACTATAGTAAATAACCGGAAGGTTTATGAGCACATGGTGTATTCTGTTGCATTTCTACAAAGAACTTTCATCTATGTATCTCTCAGCCTCACCAGTGATCAAAAACTTCCCCCCTCTCACACATCAGGTGTCGAATGCTCGCTTAGGTTCCTCTGAGACGAGGAAGATATGTTTAGGTGTTTATTAAAGTTAATGCGGCTTTTTGTACCATGGAGAACATTGGAGAACAAGGACATGAAAGATGTCAGTTAACATAACTGTAACACGTATTAAGATAATAGTTCTTCTTATTCAGCCTCAGGAAAGTGTTGTCTTGTTTTATGAGCTGTTTGGTAAACCATTTTTATTGAATTTTATGTTATTTCCAGAATAAGGCTGAAATGTTAGATCATGAGGAAATCTATATACCTGTACCGTACACTATAGTAAGGCGGAAAATAACGAACGTAGTTAGTAATCTCAGATGTGTCGTAGTATAAAAAAAGTGTTACGTGGTATTGTCAAGAAAAAGGGAGATGTACAGTATGAAGATAGTGACGCGAACCAGGAGTACTGTGAAAGGTCTGCGAGAAAGATGTACAGTACCAGATAGTGACAAATAGGAATGCATGTAAATGATGCTGGGGAGCTGTACCTTAATAGTACAGGGATACTGTATGTCTAGATGTACAGTCATAGTACAGGATACTGTATGTCTAGAATTACAGTATAGTACAGGGTACTGTAGTCTAGGATGTACAGTAATAGTACAGGATACTGTATGTCTAGAATGTACAGTAATAGTACAGGGTACTGTATGTCTAGGATGTACAGTAATAGTACAGGATACTGTATGTCTAGAATGTACAGTAATAGTACAGGATACTGTATGTCTAGAATGTACAGTAATAGTACAGGATACTGTATGTCTAGAATGTACAGTAAAAAATAGTACAGGATGTAATGTCTAGTATGTACAGTACATAGTACAGGATACTGTATGTCTAGAATGTACAGTAATAGTACAGGATACTGTAGTGTCTAGAATGTACAGTAATAGTACAGGATACTGTATGTCTGAATATACAGTAATGTACAGGATACTGTATGTCTAGGATGTACAGTAATAGTACAGGATACTGTATGTCTAGGATGTACAGTAATAGTACAGGATACGTATGTCTAGAATGTACCAGTAATAGTACAGGATACTGTATGTCTAGAATGTACAGTAAATAGTACAGGATACTGTATGTCTAGAATGTACAGTAAATAGTACAGGATACTGTAGTTTGAAGTTCGTAGTAGTCAGAGGATACTGTATGTCTAGGAATGTCAGTAATAGTAGGTACTGTATGTCTAGAATGTACAGTAATAGTCAGATACTGTATTCTAGAATGTCCAGTAATAGTACAGGGACTGTATGTCTAGATGTACAGTAATAGTACAGGATACTGTAGTCTAGTAGATGTACAGTATATACAGGACTGTATGTCTGGATGTACAGTAATAGTACAGGATACTGTATGTCTAGAATGTACAGTAATAGTACAGGATAGTGTATGTCTAGGTATTTACAGTATAGTACAGGATACTGTAATGTCTAGAAGTACGTAATGTACAGATATGTATGTCTAGATGTACAGTAATAGTACAGGATTGTATGTCTTAGAATGTACATAATAGTACAGGATACTGTATGTCTAGAATGTACAGTAATAGTACAGGATACTGTATGTCTAGATTTACAGTAATAGTACAGGATCGTATGTCGAAGTACAGTAATAGTACAGGATACTGTATGTTCTAGATGTACAGTAATAGTACAGGATACGGTATGTCTAGGATGTACAGTAATAGTAACAGGATACTGTATGTCTAGAATGTACAGTAATAGTACAGGACTACGGTATGTCTAGATGTACAGTAATAGTACAGGATACTGTATGTCTAGGATGTACAGTAATAGTACAGATACTGTATGTCTAGGATGTACAGTAATAGTACAGGATACTGTATGTCTGGATGTACAGTAATAGTACAGGTACTGTATGTCTAGATGTACAGTAATAGTACAGGATACTGTATGTCTAGAATGTCAGTAATAGTACAGGATACTGTATGTCTAGAATGTACGTAATAGTACAGGATACTGTATGTCTAGAATGTACAGTAATAGTAACAGGATACTGTATGTCTAGAATGTACATAATAGTACAGGATACTGTATGTTCTAGAATGTACAGTAATAGTACAGGATACTGTATGTCTAGAATGTACAGTAATAGTACAGGATACTGTATGTCTAGAATGTACTAATAGTACAGGTACTGTATGTCTAGGATTTACAGTAATAGTACAGGATACTGTATGTCGAATGTACAGTAATAGTACAGGATCTGTATGTCTAGGATGTACAGTAATAGTCAGGATACTGTATGTCTAGAATGTACAGTAATAGTACAGGATACTGTATGTCTAGATGTACCGTAATAGTACAGGGTACTGTATGTCTAGATGTACAGTAATAGTACAGGATACTGTATGTTCTAGAATGTCAGTATAAGTACAGATACTGTATGTCTAAATGTACAGTAATAAGTACAGGATATGTTATGTCTAAATGTACAGTATAGTACAGGATACTGTATGTTTCAAATGTCAGTAATAGTACAGGTTACTGTATGTCTAGGATGTACGTAATAGTACAGGATACTATATTCTAGGAGTGTACAGTATAGTACAGGATACTGTATGTCTAGGATGTACGTAATGTACAGGATACTGTATGTCTAGAATGTACAGTAATAGTACAGGATACTGTATGTCTAGATGTACAGTAAAGTACAGGATACTGTATGTCTAGAATGTACAGTAATAGTACAGGATACTGTATGTCTAGAATGTACAGTAATAGTACAGGATACTGTATGTCTAGAATGTACAGTAATGTACAGGAGACTGTATGTCTAGGATGACAGTAATAGAACAGGATATGTATGTCTAGATATTACAGTAATAGTACAGGATACTGTATTCTAGAATGTACAGTAATAGTACAGGATACTGTATGTCTAGAATATACAGTAATAGTACAGGATATCTGTATGTCTAGGATGTACAGTAATAGTACAGGATACTGTATGTCTAGAAATGTACAGTAATAGTACAGGATACTGTATGTCTAGAATGTACAGTATAGTACAGGATACTGTATGTCTAGAATATACAGTAATGTGCGGATACAGTATGTCTAGGATGTACAGTAATAGTCAGATACTGTATGTCTATAGGATGTACAGTAATAGTACAGGGTTACTGTATGTCTAGGATGTACAGTATAGTACAGATACTGTATGTCTAGGATGTACAGTAATAGTACAGGATACTGTATGTCTAGAATTACAGTAATAGTACAGGATATGTATGTCTAGAATGTACATAATAGTACAGGATACTGTTGTCTAGAATGTACAGTAATAGTACAGGATACTGTATGTCTATAATGTACAGTAATAGTACAGGATACTGTATGTCTAGAATGTTACAGTAATATACAGGATACTGTATGTCATAGGAATGTACAGTAATAGTACAGGATACTGTATGTCTAGAATGTACAGTAATAGTACAGGATACTGTATGTCTAGATGTACAGTAATAGTACAGGATACTGTATGTCTAGAATGTACAGTAATAGTACAGGATACTGTATGTCTAGATATACAGTAATAGTACAGGATACCTGTATGTCTAGGATTGTACAGTAATAGTACAGGATACTGTATGTCTAGGATTGACATAGTAAGTAGTACAGGATACTGTATGTCTAGAAAGTACAGTAATAGTACAGGATACTATATGTCTAGGATGTACAGTAATAGTACAGGATACTGTATGTCTAGAATGTACAGTAATAGTACAGGATACTGTATGTCTAGAATGTACAGTAATAGTACAGGATACTGTATGTCTAGAATATACAGTATAGTAACAGGATACGTATGTCTAGGATGTACAGTAATAGTAACAGGAAATGTCTAGAATGTACAGTAATAGTCAAGCTACTGTATGTCTAGGATGTACAGTAATAGTACAAGGATACTGTATGTCTAGAATATACAGTAATAGTACAGGATACTGTATGTCTAGGATGTACAGTATAGTACAGGATATGTCTAGAATGTACAGTAATAGTACAGTGAACTGTATGTCTAGATGTACAGTAAAGTACAGGATATCTAAATGTACAGTAATAGTACAGGATACTGTATGTCTAGAAATATCAGTATAGTACAGGATACTGTATCTAGGATGTACAGTATGTACAGGATATGTCTGAATGTACAGTATGTACGGATACTGTATGTCTAGGTGACAGTAATGTACAGAACTATATGTTCTAGGATGTACAGTAATAGACAGGATACTGTATGTCTAGAATGTACATAATGTTACAGGATACTGTTATGTCTAGAGAAGTCAGTAATAGTACAGGATACTGTAGGTCTAGAATATACAGTATAGTAACAGGATATGTCTAGAATGTAAGTAATAGTACAGGATATGTCTAGAATGTTCTGCATAATATAGAAGACATGAAACTGCAGGGATCTGCAGAAAATGATCCATTTTATCATCAGATAGTCTTTGATGGAATAACTGATATTTAGTGCACAGTGAAATCTTCCTGACTTTCTTATATTTCATATCTCTTTTCTTTTCACCTCCTAGTCTTACATGGAAGATCATTGAAGAACAAAAATCGCCTAGAGAAAGAGTGGGAAGCTCTGTGTTCGTATCAAGCTGAACCCAACGCCTCCAATATGGCAAATCAGGAGGGGAACATCTCAAAGAATCGATCAATGGCCGTGGTACCATGTAAGTTATTTTCAGCTCTGAAACAGGTCTATCAAAAGGGTTAATGGTTTACCAGGAACATTATGGCCTCAAGACAATATTTTATTGAAGGATTGCCACCTTAATAAAGGGATTTGTTTAATCTTATTCACTGTCATTCCCTTTCTTAATACCTCACCACTAAATTCCATTCCAAGGGGCATGCAGTAGGACCTCCAGTAATAAAAATGTCCTCTCGCATATGTGTGGGCCTCCCTCCCAGGGCACAGGCCAAAACCTCTATGTCTCTTGGGCTTACCTCACACTTGTCTGTTACTACTTCACCCTCACAATGAGTCCTGAATTTGGCCAATGGGAAGTCTTGCTTCTTGCATAGTACTTCTTCCAATTGGCCAGGTCCCGGACATAATCTAGAGTTGAAGCAAACTGGTCTGGTGAATGGAACTTTAGAAGACTGTTGCTGGTGATCGAAGTTATGGTAAGTTATGTTAAGCGATGGAAGTTATGGTAAGCGATTTCCTCACCCTGGATACTTTAATTGGGGGCGGGGGTACAGTATAGTTGCCCTTAAAATGCCTTCACCAGCCAGACCATTTCCAGTATTATATCCTTTGTGTGTATTAGTTGATGCATACGTAACGCATTGCGTTATTAGATTTAGAATATTTCAGTTAAGATAAAAAAAAAAAAAAAAACTTTCCTGTGGAGTCTGCGATATAATTCTGTGTATCTTCTTTGTAGACGACCAATAACAGGATCCTTCTAAAGAGGGAGAACAGTCACGACAATTGTGACTACATCAATGCCAGTCCAATCGTAAGTCTCCGTTTGCTTTTCTTCTTCTTTCACGTCCATTTTATCAAATTTTCCTCTTTCTGTTTTTATCCTCTTAAGCTAAAGCCTTGGCATGATGGGAGATCCTGTTTGCTCTTTTTCTTTGTGCTGTTTTGCACAGGAATCTGTTGTCTGACATCCCCGTAAGCTTTACAGATTAACATTCTTCACTATCCAGCTTAGTATCTCTGTTGGGGAAGCCCTTGCATGCCCCATCACTAAATATTGCTCATTAAATACTCACGAGTGCGATGGGCATCTTGGGCTGTAGCAGTAGAGATTCTGCAGTGAGTTGTTTATCCCCACCGCAATGGAAACATACAGTTCTGAAGGTTGAACACTCTTGAATTTTGTTTTGCTAAAGGCAAGTAACACTTACAAACAACAGCAAAATAAAGGGCAGAGTCCAGAAGTCAATAGCTTTCACGTGATGACTGGATGTTCTAACCCTAGACAAACATTACGTGTAGCCAACTAATTAAGAGATTCACGTCCATTGCTGTCTTGCATAATTAACCAATACATGGACCTCACCAGTGTGATCTTCTGTCCGCTCGATGATCAAGATAAATTAAATTTCAACACTTTCGGCAATTTTTTCAAATGAATCCTCAGTTTGAAACCTTTGTTAATGCAGCACTAAATGGCATATAGAGCCATGTGTAAGTTATTGATACCTAGTTAAAGGGGTCATCCCATATGTAGTTCAGTGCAGAACACTCCAGACTTTCTCAGTATAAACACTAAACAGTATTCAGAAACCTGAACATTTCAAACATACAGTATCCTGTACTATTACTGTATATTCTTGACATACAGTATCCTGTACTATTACTGAACATTTCAAACATACAGTATTCTGTACTATTACTGTACATTCTAGAGATACAGTATCCTGTACTATTACTGTATATTCTAGACATACAGTATCCTGTACTATTACTGTACATTTCAAACATACAGTATCCTGTACTATTACTGAACATTTCAAACATACAGTATCCTGTACTATTACTGTAGAAATAACATAAAATTCAATAAAAAATGGTTTACCAAACAGCTCATAAAACAAGACAACACTTTCCTGAGGCTGAATAAGAAGAACTATTATCTTAATACGTGTTACAGTTATGTTAACTGACATCTTTCATGTCCTGTGTTCTCCAATGTTCTCCATGGTACAAAAAGCCGCATTAACTTTAATAAACACCTAAACATATCTTCCTCGTCTCAGAGGAACCTAAGCGAGCATTCGACACCTGATGTGTGAGAGGGGGGAAGTTTTTGATCACTGGTGAGGCTGAGAGATACATAGATGAAAGTTCTTTGTAGAAATGCAACGAGAATACACCATGTGCTCATAAACCTTCCGGTTATTTACTATAGTCTATAAGGATTTCTAGTTTGTAGATCACTAGCTGATTTTTTTGGGTTTTTTACTACAAATTCCCAGCATGCCCAATATGCTTCCACCGCAGAGGCATGCTGGGAGTTGTTCCTTGGCTGCTT
The DNA here is from genome assembly GCA_019447015.1 of Hymenochirus boettgeri. Classification (NCBI taxonomy): domain Eukaryota; kingdom Metazoa; phylum Chordata; class Amphibia; order Anura; family Pipidae; genus Hymenochirus; species Hymenochirus boettgeri. Next base: position 2,708,993 of record CM033474.1, on the reverse strand, counting down.
GTCAAGGCAGGTTGTACATCTCCCTTTAAGGACAATTTTAGCTACTGTCATGACACATTTATATGAACATGGCATAGCTTGAAAGGAGATGATACGCTAGCTCGGACCAAGCCAACACCAACTGCTACTGTGTCATCTGCCAGACTCGTTCACTTGTGACTGTGTTTCGTTTACGTTATTTGAAGTCATAAAAAAACACCCTGTAAACCCCAATGTTCGATTGTTAATCAGTGCATGATGCCTCACTTAATTATACTACAATGCATCACCCTGTACACATTTTTGTAAGACTCTACATTTATAATGAAAATCAATAGATGTCCTGATACATTTCCCCATGTTCAACTTCCAAAACACCAAGAAAAGATTCTTATACCAACAAGGTGTGGGCATTGTATAAAATGGTGGGTCATTGTTACGAGAAAGCAAAGGTGGGTAAGAGATATAGTAGATAATGCACCCCCTACTGGAAATGATAAGGATATAAAAGTCACAGAGGAGTTCTGTGACCATGTAAAAGCACGAGGTGGCAGGCCGAGTGCCTTTTACACAGGGCGCGGAACTCTGAGGTGACATCTAATATCCTAATATACCCCTAATATATGTAGGGGGAGCATTTTTATATATATTATGTATAATCCACCCCCTCATTGGAGAGTCATCCTGGGAGGGATAGGAATATCCCATGTCACTTTATCCTATCCTTCCTCCCACCTCTGTTTTCCCCTCCTTTAGGTCTAGAGTTCCACGTCTCCCGCACCACTGTGGTTGGCGCGGTTCCTCCTGTTTGTTTTACATCTTGCTGGTGCTGATCTATTGCGCTAGTGATTCGGAAGTCACCCGCGCGATAGCTCAGCACTGTGCACAAAGTTAAAGGAAGAGGAGCCGCGCCATCCACAGTGGTTCGGGAGACGTGGAACTCAGTGCCAGGCAATGCAACCGAACATAGACCAAAAGGGAAAGAAAACGGAGGTGAGGGAAGTGGAGCCAACTTATAATTGGTGCGCTACTACATAGTAACACGCCGATTATAAGGAAACTATCGTACTGGTGAGTCCCATTGTGATCCATTCTGGGGGTGGATTATAATAGGATAATATACCAAAATAAAGGACGGACAATATGGATAGTTAAAGGTGTTTCTGAATACTGTTTAGTGTTTATACTTGAGAAAGTCTGTAGTGTTCTGCACTGAACTACTATGGGATGACCCTTTAACTAGGTATCAATAACTTTACACATGGCTCATATGCCATTTAGTGCTGCATTAACAAAGGTTTCTAAACTGAGGATTCATTTGAAAAATTGCCGAAAGTGTTGAAATTTAATTTATCTTGATCATCGAGCGGACAGAAGATCACACTGTGTGAGGTCCATGTATTGGTTAATTATGCAAGACAGCAATGGACGTGAATCTCTTAATTAGTTGGCTACACGTATGTTTGTCTAGGGTTAGAACATCCGTCATCACGTGAAAGCTATTGACTTCTGGGACTCTGCCCTTTATTTTTGCTGTTGTTTGTAAGTGTTACTTGCCTTTTAGCAAAACAAAATTCAAGAGTGTTCAACCTTCAGAACTGTAATGTTTCCATTGCGTGTGGGGATAAACAACTCACTGCAGAATCTCTACTGCTACAGCCCAAGATGCCCATTCGCACTCGTGAGTATTTTAATGAGCAATATTTAGTGATGGGGCATGCAAGGGCATTCCCCAACAGAGATACTAAGCTGGATAGTGAAGAATGTTAATCTGTAAAGCTTACGGGGATGTCAGACAACAGATTCCTGTGCAAAACAGCACAAAGAAAAAGAGCAAACAGGGATCTCCCATCATGCCAAGGCTTTAGCTTAAGAGGATAAAACAGAAAAGAGAAAATTTGATAAAATGGACGTGAAAAGAAGAAAAGCAAACGGAGACTTACGATTGGACTGGCATTGATGTAGTCACAATTGTCGTGACTGTTCTCCCTCTTTAGAAGGATCCTGTTATGGTCGTCTACAAAGCAAGATACACAGAATTATATCGCGAGCATCCACAGGTTTTTTTTTTTATCTTAACTGAAATATTCTAAATCTAATAACGCAATGCGTTACGTATGCATCAACTAATACACAGCAATGGATTCTGGCTGGTGTGAAGTATTTTAAAGGACTCTGCTTTACCCACTAAATTCCATCGCTTACAACATAACTTACCATAACCTTTCGATCACCAGCAACAGCTTTCTAAAGTTCCATTCACCAGACCAGTTTGCTTCAACTCTAGATTGGTCCGGGACCTGGCCAATTGGAAGAAGTACTATGCAAGCAAGACTCCCATTGGCCAAATTCAGGACTCATTGTGAGGGTGAAGTAGTACGACAAGTGTGAGGTAAGCCCAAGAGACATAGAGGTTTTGGCCTGTGCCCTGGGAGGGAGGCCCACACATAGTGCAGAGGACATTTTTATTACTGGAGGTCCTACTGCATGCCCCTTGGAATGGAATTTAGTGGTGAGGTATTAAGAAAGGGAATGACAGTGATAAGATTAAACAAATCCCTTTATTAAGGTGGCAATCCTTCAATAAAATATTGTCTTGAGGCCATAATGTTCCTGGTAAACAATTAACCCTTTTGATGACCTGTTTCAGAGCTGAAAATAACTTACATGGTACCACGCCATTGATCGATTCTTTGAGATGTTCCCCTCCTGATTTGCCATATTGGAGGCGTTGGTTCAGCTTGATACGAACACAGAGCTTCCCACTCTTTCTCTAGGCGATTTTTGTTCTTCAAGTGATCTTCCATGTAAGACTAGGGGAAAAGAGATATGAAATATAAAGAAAGTCAGGAGAGATTTCACTGTGCACTAAAAATATCAGTTATTCCATCAAAGACTATCTGATGATAAATGGATCTCATTTCTGCAGATCCCTGCAAGTTCAGTCTTCTATATTATGCAGCATTCTAGACATATCCTGTACTATTACTGTACATTCTAGACAATCCTGTACTATTACTGTATATTCTAGACATACGTATCCTGTACTATTACTGTACATTCTAGACATACAGTATCCTGTACTATTACTGTACATTCTAGACATACAGTATCCTGTACTATTACTGTACATCCTAGACTATAGTATCCGTACTATTACGTACTCCTAGACATACAGTTCCTGTACTATTACTGTACATTCTAGACATATCCTGTACTATTACTGTACATCCTAGACATACAGTATCCTGACTATTACTGTATATTCTGACATACAGTATCCTGTACTATTACTGTACATTCTAGACATATCCTGTACTATTACTGTACATCCTAGACATACAGTATCCTGTACTATTACTGTACATTCTAGACATATCCTGTACTATTACTGTACATCCTAGACATACAGTATCCTGTACTATTACTGTATATTCTAGACATACAGTATCCTGTACTATTACTGTACATCCTAGACATACAGTATCCTGTACTATTACTGTACATTCTAGACATATCCTGTACTATTACTGTACATCCTAGACATACAGTATCCTGTACTATTACTGTATATTCTAGACATACAGTATCCTGTACTATTACTGTACATTCAGACATACAGTATCCTGACTATTACTGTACATTCTAGACATACGTATCCTGTACTATTACTGTACATCCTAGACATATAGTATCCTGTACTATTACTGTACTTTCTAGACATACAGTATCCTGTACTATTACTGTACATCCTAGACATACAGTATCCTGTACTATTACTGTACATCCTAGACATACAGTATCCTGTCTATTACTGTATATTCTAGACATACAGTATCCTGTACTATTACTGTACATTCTAGACATACAGTATCCTGTACTATTACTGTTACATCCTAGACATACAGTATCCTGTACTATTACTGTACATTCTGACACAGTATCCTGTACTATTACTGTACATTAGACATACAGTATCCTGTACTATTACTGTACATTCTAGACATACAGTATCCTGTACTATTACTGTACATTCTAGACATACAGTATCCTGTACTATTACTGTACATCTAGACATACATTATCCTGTACTATTACTGTACATTCTAGACATACAGTATCCTGTACTATTACTGTACATTCTAGACTACAGTATCCTGTACTATTACTGTACATCCTAACTACGTATCCTGTACTATTACTGTACATCCTAGACATACAGTACCCTGTACTATTACTGTACATCCTAGACATACAGTATCCTGTACTATTACTGTACATCCTAGCATACTGTATCCTGCACTATTACTGTATATTCTAGACATACAGTATCCTGTACTATTACTGTACATTCTAGACATACAGTATCCTGTACTATTACTGTACATTCTAGACATCAGTATCCTGTACTATTACTGTACATCCTGACATACAGTATCCTGTACTATTACTGTATATTCTAGACATACAGTATCCTGTACTATTACTGTACATTCTAGACATACAGTATCCTGTACTATTACTGTACATCTAGACATACAGTATCCTGTACTATTATGTACATCCTAGACATACAGTATCCTGTACTATAACTGTACATTCTAGACATACAGTATCCTGTACTATTACTGTACATCTACATACAGTATCCTGTACTATTACTGTACATTCTAGACATACAGTATCCTGTACTATTACTGTACATCCTAGACATACAGTATCCTGTACTATTACGTACATTCTAGCCATACATATCCTGTACTATTACTGTACATCCTAGACATACAGTATCCTTTACTATTACTGTACATTCTAACATATAGTTCGTACTATTACTGTACATCCTAGACATACAGTACCCTGTACTATTACTGAACATTTGAAACATACAGTATCCTGTACTATTACTGTACATTCTAGACATACAGTATCCTGTACTATACTGTACATTCTAGACAACAGTATCCTGTACTATTACTGTACATCTAGACAACAGTATCCTGTACTATTACTGTACATCCTAGACATACAGTACCCTGTACTATTACTGTACATCCTAGACATACAGTATCCTGTACTATTACTGTACATTCTAGACATACATATCCTGTACTATTACTGTACATCCTAGACATACAGTATCCTGTACTATTACTGTACATTCTAGACATACAGTATCCTGTACTATTACTGTACATCCTAGACATACAGTACCTGTACTATTACTGTACATTCTAGACTAACAGTATCCTGTACTATTACTGTACATTCTAGACATACAGTATCCTGTACTATTCTGACATTCTAGACATACAGTATCCTGTACTATTACTGTACATTCTAGACATACAGTATCCTGTACTATAACTGTACATTCTAGACATACAGTACCTGTACTATTACTGTACATTCTAGACATACAGTATCCTGTACTATTACTGTACATTCTAGACATACAGTATCCTGTACTATTACTGTACATCCTAGACATACAGTACCCTGTACTATTACTGTACATCCTAGACATACAGTATCCTGTACTATTACTGTACATCCTAGACATACAGTATCCTGTACTATTACTGTACATCCTAGACATACAGTATCCTGTACTATTACTGTACATCTCAGCATACAGTATCCTGTACTATTACTGTACATCCTAACATACAGTATCCTGTACTATTACTGTACATCCTAGACATACAGTATCCTGTACTATTACTGTACATCCTAGACATACAGTATCCTGTACTATTACTGTACATTCTAGACATACAGTATCCTGTACTATTACTGTAAATCCTAGACATACAGTATCCTGTACTATTACTGTACATTCTAGACATACAGTATCCTGTACTATTACTGTACATTCTAGACATACAGTATCCTGTACTATTACTGTACATTCTAGACATACAGTATCCTGTACTATTACTGTACATTCTAGACATACAGTATCTTTACTATTACTGAACATCCTAGACATACACTATCCTTACTATTACTGTACATTCTAGACATACAGTATCCTGTACTATTACTGTCTCATCCTAGACATCAGTATCCTGTACTATTACTGTACATCCTAGACATACATTATCCTGTACTTTACTGAACATCCTAGACATACAGTACCCGTCTATTACTGTACATCTAGACATACAGTATCCTGTACTATTACTGTACATTCTAGACATACAGTACCCTGTACTATTACTGTACATCCTAGACATACGTATCCTCTTACTACTACTGAACATTTCAAACATACAGTATCCTGTACTATTACTGTACATTCTAGACATACAGTATCCTGTATCTTTACTGTACATTCTAGACATACAGTATCCTGTACTATTACTGTACATTCTAGACATACAGTATCCTGTACTATTACTGTACATCCTAGACATACAGTATCCTGTACTATTACTGTACTCCTAGACATACAGTATCCTGTACTATTACTGTAATTCTAGACATACAGTATCCTGTACTATTACTGTACATTCTAGACATTACAGTATCCTGTACTATTACTGTACATTCTAGACATACAGTATCCTGTACTATTACTGTACATTCTAGACTACAGTATCCTGTACTATTACTGTACATTCTAGACATACAGTATCCTGTACTATTACTGTACATCTAGACATACAGTACCTGTATTACGTACATCTAGACATAAGTATCCTGTACTATTACTGTACATCCTAACATACAGTACCTGTACTATTACTGTACATTCTAGACATACAGTATCCTGTACTATTACTGTACATCCTAGACATACAGTACCCTGTACTATTACTGTACATTTCCTAGACATACAGTATCCTGTACTATTACTGTACATTCTAGACATACAGTATCCTACATTACTGTACATTCTAGACTACATATCCTGTACTATTACTGTACTTCTAGACATACAGTATCCTGTACTATTACTGTACATCCTAGACATACAGTACCTTTACTATTACTGTACATCCTAGACACAGTATCCTTTACTATTTGTACATCTAGATTACAGTATCCTGTATTATTACTGTATTTTCTAGACATAGAGTACCTGTACTATTACTGTACATCCTAGACACACAGTATCCTTTACTATTACTGTACATTCTGAGATACAGTATCCTGTATTATTACTGTATATTCTAGACATACAGTATCCTGTACTATTACTGAACATTTCAAACATACAGTATCCTGTACTATTACTGTATATTCTTGACATACAGTATCCTGTACTATTACTGAACATTTCAAACATACAGTATTCTGTACTATTACTGTACATTCTAGAGATACGTATCCTTTACATTACTGTATATTCTAGACATACAGTATCCTGTACTATTACTGTACATTTCAAACATACAGTATCCTGTACTATTACTGAACATTTCAAACATACAGTATCCTGTACTATTACTGTATATTCTAGACATATATAGTATCCTGTACTATTACTGTACATTCTAGACATACAGTATCCTGTACTATTACTGTATATTCTAGACATACAGTATCCTGTACTATTACTGTACATTTCAAACATACAGTATCCTGTACTATTACTGTACATTTCACACATACAGTATCCTGTATAATTACTGTATATTCTAGACATACAGTATCCTGTACTATTACTGTACATTCTAGACATACAGTATCCTGTACTATTACTGTACATCCTAGACACACAGTATCCTGTACTATTACTGTACATTCTAGACTTAGAGTATCCTGTACTATTGCTGTACATTCTGGACATATAATATCCTGTGATATTACTGTATATTCTAGACTTACAGTATCCTGTACTATTACTGTACATCCTAGACATACGGTATCCTGTACTATTACTGTATATTATAGACATACAGTATCCTGTACTATTACTTTATATTCTAGACATACAGTATTCTGTGCTATTACTGTACTTTAGACATATTATATGCTACTACTATTATACATTCTGGACATATCCTGTACTACTACTATTGTACATTCTAGACATCATATCCTATACTATCACTATACATTCTAGACATACAGTATCCTGTACTGTTACTGTACATTCTAGACATACAGTATCCTGTACTGTTACTGTACATTCTAGACACAATATGTGCTATTACTAGACTGTACATTCTAGATATATCCTGTACTATCACTGGACTGTAAATTCTATAAATATTCTGTACTATTACTGTACATTCTATATATATTCTGTATTATTACTGTAAATTCTATATATATTCTGTACTATTACTGTACATTCTATATATATATTCTGTACTATTACTGTACAGTCTATATATATTCTGTACTATTACTGTACATTCTATATATATATTCTGTACTATTACTGTACATTCTATATATATTCTGTACTATTACTGTACATTCTATATATATTCTGTACTATTAGTACATTCTATATATATTCTTCTGTACTATGACTGGAGCATTCTATACTATAATTCTGTCCTATTACTGTACATTCTATATATAATTCTGTACGTACTGTACTTCTTAATATTCTGTACTATTACTGTACATTCTAAATATATTCCTTTTATTACTATAACTGTCAGTCTCATATATATTCTGTACTATTATTTGTACATTCTATATATATTCTGTACATTTACTGACATTCTATATTATTCTGTACTATTACTGTACTTCTATATATATTCCTGTACGATTCACTGTACATTCGCTATATTTCGTACTATTACTGTACATTCTATATATATTCTGTACTATTACGTACATTCTATTATATTCTGTACTATTAGTCCTGTACATTCTATTATATTCTGTACTATTACTGTACATTCTATATATATTCTGTACTCTTACTGTTACATTTCATATATCTCTACTGTACTATTACTGTACATTTCTATATTAATTCTGTACTATACGGTACTGATTCTTGTATGTATATTCTGTACTATTACTGTACTCTATATACTATATCGTACTATTACTGTACATCTATATATATATTCGCTTATATTACTGTAACTATTATAAGTACATTCTATATAATATCTGTACTATTATTTGTACATTTCTTATATTCCTCTGTAACTATTAACTGTATTCTATATCATTTTATGTACTATTCACTGTACATTCTATATTATAGTTCTGTACTAGATTGTAAATTCTATTATATATTCTGTCTACTTATACTTGTACATTCTATTAATATTCTGTACTATTCCCTGTACATTTCTCTATATATCTGTACTGGTACTGTACTTCTATATAATTCTGTACTTTACTGTACATTCTATATTATTCTGTACTATTACTGTACATTCTATATATATTCTGTACTATTACTGTACATTCTATATATATTCTGTACTATTATTGTACATTCTATATATATTCTGTACTATTACTGTACATTCTATATATATATTCTGTTTTATTACTGTACATTCTAAATATTTTCTGTACTATTACTGTACATTCTATATATATTCTGTACTATTACTGTACATGCTATATATATATTCTGTACTATTACTGTACATTCTATATATATATTTTGTACTATTACTGTACATTCTATATATATACAGTATAGTACAGGATACGTATGTCTAGAATATACGCTATAGTTACAGATACTGTATGTCTAGGATGTACAGTAATAGTACAGGATACTGTATGTCTAGATATACAGTATAGTACAGGATACTGTATGTCTATGAATGTACAGTAATAGTACAGGATACTGTATGTTATGAAATGTACAGTAATAGTACAGGATACGTATGTGTCTAGAATGTACAGTAATAGTACAGGATACTGTATGTCTAGAATGTACAGTAATAGTACAGGATACTGTATGTTAGAATGTCAGTATAGTACAGGATACTGTATGTCTAGAATATACAGTAATAGTACAGGATACTTATTTGTGTAGTACTAGAAGATACTGTATGTCTAGAAGATACAGTAATAGATAAGGATCTGTATGTCTAGAATGTACTTAATAGTACAGGATACTGTAGTGTCTAGGATGTACAGTAATAGTACAGGATTACTCTATGTCTAGATGAATACAGTAATAGTACAGGATACTGTATGCTCTAGAATGTACATTAATAGTACAGGATACTGTATGTCTAGGATGTACAGTAATAGTACAGGTACTGTATGTCTAGGATGTACAGTTAATAGTACAGGATACTGTATGTCTAGATGTACAGTAATAGTACAGGATACTGTATGTGTCTAGAATGTACAGTAATAGTACAGATACTGTATGTCTAGAATGTACAGTAATAGTACAGGATACTGTATTCTAGAATGTACAGTAATAGTACAGGAGTACTGTATGTCTAGGATGTACAGTAATAGTACAGGATACTGTATGTTCTAGAATGTACAGTATAGTACAGGTACGTATGGTCTAGGATGTACAGTAATAGTACAGGATACTGATGTCTAGAATGTACAGTAATAGTACAGGATACGTATGTCTAGAATGTACAGTAATAGTACAGGATACTGTATGTTCTAGAATGTACAGTAATAGTACAGGATACGTATGTCTAGAAGTACAGTAATAGTACAGGATACTGTATGTCTAGAATGTACAGTAATAGTACAGGATACTGTATGTCTAGAATGTACAGTAATAGTACAGGATACTGTATGTCTAGAATATACAGTAATAGTACAGGATACTGTATGTCTAGGATGTACAGTAATAGTACAGGATACTGTATGTCTAGGATGTACAGTAATAGTACAGGATACTGTATGTCTAGAATGTACAGTAATAGTACAGGATACTGTATGTCTAGAATGTACAGTAATAGTACAGGATACTGTATGTCTAGAATGTACAGTAATAGTACAGGATACTGTATGTCTAGGAATGTATCAGTACAGTAATAGTAGGATACTGTATGGCTAGGATGTACAGTAAAGTACAGGATACTGTATGTCTAGAATGTACAGTGAATAGTACAGGATACTGTATGTCTAGAATGTACAGTAATAGTACAGGATACTGTATGTCTAGATGTAACTATAATTGGCTGTGCGAGGTTGAACTGCATTGGAGCAAAATATAAAAACAATGATTTGCAATGTCTATTATAGTTCCTATCAAGACAACCATTATGGGGTCCAAACACATCAACGATAGAAGACACATACAAGGGGGATTGAACAGTTTTAATTATGCAGTGTAACTCATTCCAACTCACAAGAGTATCTTACTATTTTGAATCCAAAGTTATAGGCTTGTAAAGTTTTGCTTCCTGGTCTGCTGTTTTTCTTTCTCTGTGACAGGCAGTGTTCTTTGCTTGTGCCAAAAAAAAGTCCATAGACCCCAAAATATTTTTTTTTCTGAAGGTACTACAGAGCTGCAGCCATTTCGGTGTTTTTTAGTGCCTATGGATAAATATAAAGTAGAAGATTAGAGAACAATTAACTTTTCATGCTTTATGGCTACTTTAAAACAAGATAAATATTTTGGGGGCTAGGGCTTGTGATGCAGCTGATGCAGTAGGATACAAAGAAGGGGGCTTTTAATTCACCCAGCAGGGGGTTGAGAAATGGTGCTGGTGATGTCATGGCTCTAGCATAAGAAGGAAACCACTTCCCATTATACTGCTTATAGGCTGGATATTTGAGCTTTATGCAGATCCTTTAGCAATTTAAAGTAGGGTGTGCTCTTTTATTAATTCTAAGGACTTTTTGAAAACCCCTGTTTTTTTTGTGTGGGAATAACAAAAGTCCATCCTCTAGGAATGTGTGCATACACGCGCTCAATAGAGATGTTTGAAAGTGAGTCTTCTTCCGTGTTAGAATTTTTGAAAATTTTGAAATTCGAAAAAAAAAACCATGTAGAAGGTCTATGAGAGAAAATTTTTTTAAAGTTTTCGTCATTTTGAGGACAACATAGTAAATATCGGTTACATGTAAATACACCAGAACCGGGGGAATGGTCATGGGGAACCGGTAAATAGAACCAAAACTTATTTTAAAAACTATACTTCCTCACGATCGGCGTTTGTTTTCAGCTCCGCATTCCATTTTCGAGAGTTTCCGAAATCGATCATTACCTTCGAGGGTAACGCTATTTACAAATTCGAGGGTTACCGAAACGTTTCTGCATTCGAGGGTTATCGATATTGCAAATTCGAGGGTGACCGAAATCGATCATACTTTCGAGGATTACAATATCGATCCTTACTTTCATTTCGCGGTTTCGATTAGATAATGTCTACTTTTGATTTTCGATTCTAGAAATTTCGATTAAAAAAAAAATTCGAGAGGAAAATCCGGATTCCTGTGAAATCCGGGAGTTGCGACAGGTTCCCCCAGGACTTTGAACCCACATTGACATCTCTAGTGCACAACGTCCCCCCAAAGGATTAAAGGAAAAAAGGATTTATTATCTTTAAAGAAAGATTTTTTTTTTTTTTTTTTTTAAATGATCCCACGTTGATGAACATGTGTACAATAATAGGTGGTATTATATTATCCACCTTAGGCGTTTAATAATCACCAATAGAGATTACCCTTCCCAATGAATGGGTTGGTGAAGTAGGGAAATTATACGGTGGAGGTACACATAAAAAGTAAGAAGCGAAATTTGCTCAGTCAAAAACTTTCGATTTTCCTTTCCAACTTTATACTTGCAATTGAGTTTTTTCTAGGTCTTCCCTGGGTAATACAATAATATGCTTGCCGCATAGCAGTTCAATTTATATTGTTGGAGATAAAGTAAAGTATCAGCACTTCTGAATTAAAGAACGTGTTCTACGTACAAAAAAACATGGAGATAAAAAACACACAGCCACAGCGTTAACCATCATTAAACCATTCATACAGACACAGATAAATAGAATTCACCATAACAGAAGGAAATTATATCGTACTACAATGTTTTTTTGCAGAGAAAATTTGTATCCGTGGTCGCTGTTCCAAACATGTATGTATCTGCGCCGGGCTGGCGGTTCAGTACAGAACACTTATATGTGTGTATATGTGTGTAATGACAAATAGAGTTTCTGTCTAGGAGAACAGAATTAAGGACAATAACAAGAAAGTGTTTTAGCTCGCCATTAAACATAGCAGAGATGATATAAAGTTCTTATCATTAAAAATGGTTGTAATTTGCCCCAACCAATCAGATGTGTAGCTTTCAAATTGTTGTAAATGACCAGGGTTTATTAATAAAAGTTTTTATCGTTAAAATGTGTAATTTTGCCCTAACCAACAGATGTTAGCTTTCAATTTATGGTTGTAAAATTACCAGGGTAGTCACATAAAAGTTCTTATCGTGAAATGGGTGCTAATTTTCCCTAACAATTAGATGTTAGCTTTCATATGGTGGTAAATTACCAGGGTATTCAATAAAAGTTCTATCATAACAATGGTGCTAATTATTGCCCCAACCAATCAGATGTTAGCTTTCAAATGATGTAAAATTACCAGGTTAGTCAATTACAAGTTCTATTGTATAATTGAGTGCTAAGTTTACCCCAAACAATCAGATGTTAGCTTCAAATGGTGTAAATTACCGGGTTATTCAATAAAAAGTTCTATCGCTACTTCAAGTGAATTTTACATACAGGTTAAAAACCCCATTCTTAAAAACTTACCAATTCCAAAAAGGGGACGCATTTGAACAGGACTAACCAGCCCGATCCCTCACGACAACTTCCCTATGTGCTTCTGCTTTCGAGGATCGTCCATCAGTCCAAGCGTAAAGATGAGGTCAGGCCAATGGTTGGAAGCTTACCGAGCATTCAGGTTAATCAGGAGTGATATCTGTATTTTATAATTTAGCCACGTGGGGCTTAGAGCTGACTGTGGGTAGAGAGTTGACTTCCGAGGGTAGGGTACAGTGTGTGTAGTGGCCTAGAACCATTGATCACTTACATTAGTAGTTGGAATCTACAGACTTTCCTAACCAGGTTAAACTGTTTATGCTCCAGTAAATGTCCACGCGTAGGTTAACAGGTGTTACATTGGTCATTCACTTGGATGAGGTGGAGCCGAGTTTTTAACCCAAATATGGTTGACATAGAAATTCCTGCTGACACTGAACATTTCTGCACAAGAACAACCAAAAGAAATGGAACCCCGGCAGTGGTTCTTCTTAGCCAAACACCAACCTGTTATGACATTAATTACAGAGATGGGGGGACCCAATCATAATTGTGCTCTTGGTAACAATCCCTTTTACACCTTAAAGGGGAAAATAAAGGGAGAAAAAATATCCCCACCCCCCATCTGAGTTGTCTGAACTTTGACTTTTTCGGATTCTTCAAAATTGAAATTTAAAAAACTCGCGGACTTACCATTGAGAATTAATAAAGATTTATATTTTGAAATCGCTAACCCGCAATCTTTAGCGCTTCATAACCTAGAATGGGCAGACATTTCTAACACCACTAATTCGGCCTCTAACCTGAACGCGGGGTTGGGTAACCACTAATTGGAGATAACCCTCAAATTGTGGCGTTTGCTTACCTTCAAATTCGTCCATATACCTAGCGAATGAGGTGCAGAGTTCTGGTAACCCTCAGATTGGTTATAACCCTCGAATGTGGCATTCGCTAACACTCGAAGTTGCCAATAACACGCGAAGTGGTATTTGGTAAACTCTGAGAATTCCGTAATGGCCCACGAATGTGGCGATGAATTGGATAACCCTTGAAAATTCAAGCAAGAGGCTGGAAAATAGCTTGTATTTGGGGAAAGTTATATTGAAACAAGTTCTGGATATGGTATGTGTTTCCCAGGACCATTCACAGGTCCACTGCCAGTGTACAGTAATTTACCATTCAAATTAGCAAACAAGTATTCAAGTACAAGGACCATTACTGTCTATATCACATGTCTTTAAAAAAAATAATAAGCAAAAGGAGAAGAAGCTCAAATCCTAAACCATGAATCCTACCCCCTAAGTTTAAACACTAGTACGATTAAGAAGCATCCACCAGAATCTCGGGTGGGTGTTGGTAACAAACTCATTTCAATCATGGTTATTTAAAAAGACGTGCAGACTCACCAATAGGACACAGGACCTCATTGCGGTCCAGATCAAAGCAACACCAATATCTGGCACACCAGGAGTCCCAGACATATATCAGAATTTCTGATTAACATGGGGTTTGTGGATTCCTGGTTGCACAAAGGGCGAGGAATTGGAAGATTGCTGCACGTCTGAAGGACTATGGGATTTTAGTGAACAATACCATGTATTTAGATAGATAGTATAGTACGTACAGTAGCAGTATTAGTATAGTATTAGTACCAGTTATAGTATAGTATAGTATATGTATAGTACAGTATAGTTGTACAGGTACAGTATAGTACAGTATAGGTACAGTACAGTACAGTATAGTATAGTATAGTATCGTTACAGTATAGTAAGTTAGTATTAGTATAGTACAGTATAGTATATAGTACAGTTATAGTGAAGTATAGTATAGTACAGGACCAGTATAGTATAGTATAGTATAGTACAGTACAGTACAGGATAGTACGGATAGTTACAGTACAGTTATAGTAGAGTACAGTATTAGTATAGTACAGTACAGTACAGTTATAGTATCAGTACAGGACAGTAGAGTATAGTATGCAGAACAGTATAGTATAGTACTAGTACAGTATTAGTACAGTACAGTATAGTACAGTATAGTATAGTACAGTACAGTAAGTATAGCCTACAGTTAGTATAGGCACAGTATAGTATAGTAGTACAACTAGTATACCCAGTTTGTTTAGTACAGTATATTGTACAGTACAGTTAGTATACAGTACAGGATAGTAGTAGTACAGTATAGTATAGTAAACAGTTAACAGTATAGTATGATAGTACAATCTAGTTATAGTAAGTATAGTAGAGTATAGTAAGTTACAGTACAGTACAGTATAGCACAGTACGTATAGTACAGTACAGTTATAGTTAACATAGTAACATAGTACATAGTAACATAGTAAATTAAGGTGAATAAGACATACGTTCCAATAAGTCCAAAACTATTCATCCCCCTTTTTTTTTTTTTTTAACCCACCTAAAAGTTGATCCAGAGGAAGGCAAAAAAAACCCAGACTAAAAAAGGGGGGAAAATGTCCTTCTGAATTACAAACGGCAATCAGAAAGTATACCTGGAAAACCAGATCTATATGCATTATACCAGTAATTCTCAATATTATTTATAGAGTATCCCTGTACCAACAAGACTACATTATATGTTTAATACAGTAATTCAATAGTATATAGTATCCCGTACCAAACCCCAGAATACAGTATAGTATGAATACCAGTAATTCTCATATTAATAGTATACACTGTACCAAAAGAATACAGTAGATGTATTAATACCCAGAATTCTCAATATTTTTTAGTTTTAGGACACTTAGCCAGGCACTTTTAAAGCTATTCAGTTGAACTTGCCAGTACCCACTATCGGCGGAAGCAGCAGTTCTATAGTTTCACCATCTCACTGAAATAAAACCTTTCCTAACTACCGGAAGATGAAACGTCTCTTTTCTTCCAACTTAAAGGATGTCCACGGAGTCCTCTTGATTGACTGTTAGGAACAATTGCACCAGGAGAGTTTATTGTATGGCACCCATTTAATTATTGTATACGGTTGTCCATGTCACCCACAAAACCTCAGGTTCTACAATGTAAACAGTACAGTAGTAGTGTAATATGTTAGTCAGTAGAGTACAGTACTGTACAGTTTAGTATGTTAGTATTTGAGGCATGAATAAAGACATACGCCATCCAGCCCAACCCATCAGCAATATCCCATTTCCGCCTAATGTGATCCAAGAGGAAGGCAAACAAAAAAAAAACACAACTAGATTTTGAGATGGGAGCGGAAATTCCTTCCATGACCCCAAGTGACAATGGAAATTCTCTGGATCATCTACTTTATGTATCAATCCCGAGTAACTTGAACAAAGTTCCTTTTTGCAGGAAACTCATCTATATAGCTTTTGTGAAAACTATCCAATGAATACTTCATTTTTTAGTGTTTCTAGGGAGCTTGCAAATTTAGTTTATACGGGGTTTTGAATACATATCTCCTTAAAAAAAATAAATAATAAATCCAGGCTATTCAACCCAGACTCTCGATGATGCGTCTCTTTAAAGTCAGTGAAAGTGAAAAGACGAGTGGGGGAAAAAAAACCCTCAATGTGCCGGATTAGGGAAAGGGTGGGACAATCTGCCAGCATAGCTATAGCCAAAGAGCTGATGGAATGGTTTGGGAACAAGAACCAGAGCTTTTAAATGGGCTGCCATTCATCACAACCCAGGGTGCCTCTAGTACGTGCTATCTCATGCAAGTTATTATCTGCTCCTTAATTGTCATATGGAAGGCCAGAGCATAGCCAGGGGTAGGAATCTCACTGTTGGGGGTAGAGGGGGAGGGTGGATGGTTTAGGAAAGTAGGGGTGGATTTAAATCTGGCAGTGCATTTCTTGCCAGGTTTAAAGTCAAGGTGGAAGGTTCAATGTGAAAGCCAAATTAGATTGAGGACACTATAGCTAGGCCATTCAGGATAATTAAACATTCTATCTCAAGCTATTTACATGGCCATAGCTGAGACTGACACGTGGTAGTGAGCATATGTGCTAATCCTGCAATAAAAAAGCGAGAGAGGACTCTGATCGATCCGTTTAAATTTGATTCGTTTGACTGTAATTAATTAGGTTTAATTACTCCTCGCACAAAGAAGCTTGGGGATTGTATTAAGCCATTCTCTTTAAAGCCCTCCTCTTTGTTTCCGTGTTTTTTTTTATATTTGTGGTTTTTTGTGTCTTTAACGACTACCATTTAAGAAATAAATGACACACGAAAAAGCACGGTGCTCATTCAGAATTAATGGGAAGTGTGAGGCCGTTTTGTATCGGTTACATGACTCCTGGGAGGGTCACAGAGCCACTTCAATCTTGGGATATTTCAGGATCATTTTCATGTGAAAAATGTTAGATTGAACACAGGAAAGAATAGAAAGTGCTGGACCATGAGCAACTATCGAGCCACTTTTGACCTGGACCTGTTGTTATGGGACGTCTGTTCGTATATGATATTAAAGGGAACGTGCCTCTACGGTTAATAAGAAAACGATTGGTGTTCTCGCAAGTGTAACACGGACCACTTCCTAGTTGTTGATTCAATGTTATTCTGGCTTTGGTCCATGTGTTAATGGGCACTAAGTAGACAGTGTTGCTGTCAAGTCTTTTTGTGTTGAAGTCGAGTCACTTTATAATCATACCGCCCAAGTTTCTAAAGACCTAGTTTAGGTTCGGAACTGCGTTTAGAAAATCTGCAGATTTTCAACATTTTCCAAACTTTTTTGGGAATCTGGTGATGGGGAAAATAAAAAAATCGGAAAATATTAGAAACTGTAATCGGAAATTGTCAATGTTTTTTTTTGTTTTTGTAAATTCCAATTGTAAATCCGTTTTTCGAAATTGCAATAAAAAATTGAATTGTAATTGTAATATGAGAAAATTGTGAAGAAAATTACAAAAAATCTTTTTCACATTTGAAAACAAAAATTGTCATGTGTTTTCCATTCTATTTCCTTTTAAGAACATTATCAGCAATATACCAACGTCAGTCAACAATGATGAAAGTCCACATGTAGAAAATAGTGTCTAGGCCAATAACGAATGCCTGTATATTCATGGTTAATAATATTATATATGAACGAGAAAAAAATTTATTTTTAATTATTAAATAGTAACTATATTAATAATTACTAATTCATTATTATAGCATTAGGGAGAGTTAGTTCATGTCCTGGTCTTGGATGTAGTCATACCCAGAATTCATTGCCGCAGTCCCATTAAAACTCTAGTTGTGTTACATAGTGCTTTTCTTATTATCGTATGTCTAGACTTGCATAGGAATATGATCAGTAATGGAAGTTCAGTACAAACCCATTACGTTTGGTGATTAGCAATCTCGCGAGAGTGAGTGCTGCTCAATAATTACAAGAAAGCTAAGTGTGATGAATGTGAAGCTCATGAAGGAGAATTCCACTAATATCAGTTAATAGATTTTCTTTCTCAAATTCATTTGCAAGATTAACCGTATAAGGACAGTTTCTCTCTGAACCTGTGTACTACTGCACAGGGAACCGCACAGTAGGTTCATTTCTCAGCAAAGACACCCCTGTGGTGAAAGTTAGGCCCCGGAAACAACGTAATATAAATAATAATGTCTATAAATATCCGAATTCTCAAATCCACGAGTACGATGGCCATACACAAACCAAGGATCATGCAAATATCGTGATTGGGGGGATATATGGGTGCCAATAACACCCTGTGATGACTCCTCCCAATCCTCTTCTTATCATGCCGTGCCTCCGACGTGCCCGTATTCTTGGCCAGGGAGGATGGTGAGAGCAAGTGACCAATCAGCTTGCCATTTATCTATGCTAAAGATGGGAAACTGCAGGACTTGCTATTTTTGCATTTACAGGTGGATCTTGGCTAACATTGACTATGTGCATTAAATATAGCTGTCAATGTCACACTACCTATTTTACAGTGGTTGACATCGTAACGCAGGAAGGTTCAACGTCAGCGTGGGTCTATAAAAGACGGCCCGTCATTCATACCATTGGAGCCCGCAACCGTGTATTAAATTAGCGAGGGAACAAGTGGTGTTTAGCTAGGGTAAATGCGGGCTTAAATGTGTTTAATCGAAGTTTTTCATTTTTGTCTATGCACATGTCCACAGTAAATTGAGGCAGCACAGATTTAAAGTACATCCCATAGGGATGTCAGATTGACGTGTGAGGACTTCTAGCCAAGTCCTGAGCAGTGATGGGAATTTGCAGACTTATCACCAGCTGGAGGGTTTCTCTCTGAATTCAAAAGCTTTTCTTCACAAGGTTAGGACATTGATTGAGCCTGTTTCAGTGCAACAATAATGTGGTGCATTGTTTTTGCATTCTAGTGATAATTAATACAATCTGAGGAAAGTTTACAACTATGTGCTATATTTTTGTTGAGGTCACTTACACGAAAACATTATGCAAACTTGTGACATGGCCACAGTGTGACGAAGTAGCCCTTGGTTTTCATTTATGGGACAGAAAATAAGTTTATTAACATAAATAGGGCCCCCAAACAGTTCTACGGATTACATGCATTGAAGGGTTCATACGTTTGCATTGACTACACTCAATTTAAATTCATACTCATTGATCTTTCTCTCTCTCTCTGAGTTCTTCTAGGAGACTGTGTGGCAGCGCATGGCTGTCAAGTCCTTCAGATCGCCAGAGCCCATTCACAGTTCCACGCATCCAATAGAATTCTTCTCAGTCAGCGAGTGGACCAATGCAGAGCCCCACTGCCAGGAGCAGCACTCATCTGGAGCGAAGAAACGGTCCACATCCAAATATGGACATCTCAACCGGTCACATTGATCCTGTAAGACCTGCCAATTTTTTTTTAGAGATGATTTGCAGCCATGGGTATTTGGCCTGATAGACACCAACATGTTCATCTTTAACGTTACCATTCAGAGATGTTCAAACACCAGCTGTCCTCATTTTTGGATTTTATAAAATCCGAAAAATGGACCCATAGAAGCTATGCGGGAAAAAAAATCTGAAAGTCAGAGTAAAAATAGGGTTAAAAAAATTAGTGTTTACTTACAGTAGATGCTCAGGCCACCTGGGAGGAATGAGTAGGGAAAACACAATACTTAATTTCCTACATATGAGCTATTTCGAGCTCATGCATGTAGTTCCAGGGCGATTTCAAGAAAACCCTGGAAAATAACCTTGTATGTTTTAGAACCCTCAAAAATAGAAAACCCTTTGAAAGTAGATTCAGTAACCCTCAAAATAGATTGTAACCATTAGAGAAAAGCAGACAACCTCCAAAGTGAAAAAAAGAATCGGTAAACCCTCAAAGTAGATAAACTCCAAAAGTAGCTTCGGAACCCTCCAAAGTTAGATAAACTTCCAAAAGCTTAGGCGGACCCTCAAAGTTAGATAAACCTCCAAGAGCTCGGTAACCACCTCCAAAGTAGTAAACCATCCAAAGTAGCTGCGGTAACCCTCCAAAGTAGATACCATTAAAGTAGATAAACCTCCAAAGTAATAACCTCTCCAAAAATACCATCAAGCTCAAGTGGTCGGTAACACCCCAACATAGATAACCCTCCAAAGTAGCTTCGGTAACCCTCCAAAGTATTTACTTCCTCCAAAGTTAGCTTTCGACAAATATTCCTACTTTGGTGGGTTATGAAAGTACTTTGGAAGGTTATCTACTTTCGGGGTTATCTACTTTGGAGGGTGTATCTACTTTGGAGGGTTGCGAAGCTACTTTGAAGGGTTATCTTATTTGGAGATGAAAAGTTGGTGGTAACCCTGAAGAGAAATAGATTTGGGACCCTCGGAAAGTTAATTTTCGAAGTTCGGACCTCAGAAATTGGGAGTTCTGCATCAGAACTGGGTCCAAAACAGGGACCGCTGGATCCCATCCCTAATTATCCCTGATTGAACCGAATGGATCAAGCCCAAGGAAGATTTACAAATTATAACACGTCACCTCCATGTGTCCTAGTGGTCTGTGTTATGGGAAAATAAGTCTCTGGTGGCTTTGAAATATCTCAGGAAACCATTCACGGTGTCTTAAGCTGGCCATACAATCTAGGCAGAATTGATAGATTTTAAGATATGCTATCTAATGTCTAAAGACCCACATTTACAAAGCAGCGGGTTTTTATTTTGAGAGGTCCTACCTGACCCATTCATTTTGTGGATCTGAAATTGATTGCATGAAATAATGCTGGCGGGTCTAGATAGATTGGAATTTATTTTATGAGAGATTGGACACTCTTCTAGTTCTTAAATAGTGTATGGGCACTTACTCTCCCTTTTCCTTTCCGCCCAGTGTGGTAATTCCAGGGCACATTATTGAAAAAGTAATTGTCACGATGCGTGAAAAGGAATACTGCATAAAATGTCAATTAAGAAGAAAATGTCTTAATAATACAATTTACATGAAATAGAATGAAGGCTTAAGGCTACTGATTGACATATTATGCTAAGGAACATTTTTTACAATATGGAACAGTTTTTTCACCGACGTGATTCTGTTTAGTTTCAAGGTCACATGATTTTATACCCTCTGGTATTTATGTGTTTTTATCTAAAAGAAATACAGTTGACAGGTAGTTATTATTTGTTATTTAAAGCAAATCTTGTAAAGGTCTTTCAACTAGTTAAAGAGATAGTCTACCCCCACTATAAGTATGTATGGGTTATATGAACATATTGTTTGGTTATGCTAGTAAGGGATGGTTTACCCCCATCTACACTATGTATGGATTATATAAACCACTATTGTTTGGTAATGCTAGTTAAAGGGATAGTTTACCCCATCTACACTATGTATGGATGTATTAAAACCACTATTGTTTGTAATGTAGTTAAAGGATAGTTTACCCCCATCTACACACCTATGTATGGATTATATAAACCACTATTTGTGGTAATGCTAGTTAAAGGGATGGTTACCCCCATCTACACTATGTATGGATTATATAAACCACTATTGGTGGTAATGCTAGTTAAAGGGAAGTTTACCCCCATATACACTATGTATGGATTATATAAACCACTATTGTTTGGTAATGCTAGTTAAAGGTATTAGTACCCCATCTACACTATGTATGGATATAAAACCATATGTTTGGTAATGCTAGTTAAAGGGATAGTTTACCCCCATCTCTACTATGTATGGATTATATAAACCACTATTGTTTGGTAATGCTAGTTAAAGGGACAGTTTCCCCCATCTACACTATGTATGGATTATATAACCACTATTGTTTGGTAATGCTAGTTAAAGGGATGCTTTACTCCCATCTATACGATGTATGGGTTATATATTAACCATTATTGTTTGGCAATGCTAGTAAAAGGGATGGTTCACCCCCCATCTACACTATGTATGGATTATATAAAACACTATTGTTTGGTTAATGCTAGTTAAAGGAGTAGTTTACCCCCATCTACACTAGTATGGATTATAATAACCACTATTGTTTGGTTAATGCTAGTTAAAGGGATAGTTTACCCCCATCTACACTAGTATGGATTATATAAACCACTATTGTTTGGTAATGCTAGTTAAAGGGATGCTTTACTCCCTCTATACGATGTATGGGTTATATATTACCATTGTGTTTGTAATGCTAGGTAAAGGGATGTTTTGTTTACCCCCATCTACATGGTATTGTAACTTATGAACCACTGTTGTTTGGTAATGCTAGGTTAAAGGGATGGTCTACCCCCATCTACAGGGTGTATGACCTTTATAAAACCACCATTGTTTGGAATGCTAACTGAATTTGTAAGCAGTAATGGTCACCAGGAGCCATCGTCAACCAAACAACCAAGCCTCATTAATTGTTATAGTCAATTTGAACATAAACATTCGTAAATAGTCTGTGTTTCATTTTCAAAGAATTCTTCCCAATTCTTCACCCTTTCCGGAAAAATTTTTGTTTTTTATTTAAAGGATGACTTAAATGGACCTCACTGATTTTTTGGCTTGGTTTGTGTCGGCTGCAAGTTTTGGGTCTTTATGATTGTGTCATTATAATAAGGTTATAAGTAGCTACAAACGTTGTAGTTCTACCCGGTACCAAGTACATTAGTAGGAGCCATTGAGGGGGCACCACGTTAGAAGACAAACAGGGACCAATCGGGAATGTGCTGTATTACATCTAACTTTCAACTGTAACTTTATTTTGCTAGTAACCCAAATTTCATCTCCAGTTCTAAAGAAGAACAACCCGCCTGCCCTGGACATCTGACGCTTGTATCCTCGGGCCAATTGATTTCTGTCTTTTGTATAAAGTTGGAACTGTTTGTGTTCAAATGAAAACTGTATTATTAGAGTGATCTAAAGCAAACTTCCAATGTGTCAGGTCCCCTATTATATATTACAAGACCCAATTGTATTTATTTCACTTCATTAGTATAAAAAATGTTATATCTTTGTGGCCTTCAATAACAGGAGGAAAGGCATTTTTTTATTGTTATTTGAAGGAAAGGATATTGATGAAATATGCAATGTTAATTAGTAACAAAATAGTTTCAAAATCTATTTTGACAGATGTAAGACTTCGGAGATGGAGCTTTGAACAGTCTGCTTATTTTCCGTTTTATTTAACGCAGGCTAGGAATATTGAGGTTGCTTGATTGAGCTCAGACTCACCATGTGCTGCCTATCCCGCGAGCCGTACAGAATAATAATTCTTCATAAGCTGTAACATCAAACCCAGAGCTTGACATTCAGTCATTGATAGCAAAGGGTGGAAGCAAGCATTGGCGTACTGTACATCCTTTAGCTTTTCCTGTTTCTGAATGCATTGAGATTTCAAGGTTGGGCGTATTGAACGTGACCCTGCTTGGGTGTTTTTAAATAAAGTCTATTTTTGTGTTTGGGTCCTTAGACAACAAGTTATTTTCTTTGAAATCTTTTCGGAAATTGTAAGATTTCAGCTTAGAAAAAAAGGGATTGGTGGCTTGTCGTTTCGTAAATTCTTTTTTTGCCCGAATAGATTAGGCCTTAAGGAGGATTTAGCCAATTAACTAACCGGCTGACCTTCCCATACCTAACTAGAGTGTCCGAACTTCGCAAAATCCGGTCCGCTCGAGGATCCGCGAATTTTCGAAAAAATTCGAAAATTCGAAAATCCGCAGAGCGAGACCATTCAAATAAAAATTCTTCGAAAATACGAGAAATCCTCGTAATGTCGAAAATTTTTGAAAATACGGTATTTTCGAAAATACGAGAATTCCTCGAATTTCGAAAAAAATTTTGAAATCGCGGTTCGGAAGGCGGAAAACCGATATTCCGCAATATCCGCCACTTCGCAACGAGTAGGTAAATCCGCCGCGGATTCGGGTTTGATCGCGAACTGCGCCATCACTATACCAACGTATTGGTTATAGCAGCTGTGTACGCTTTTTATTATTTATAAAACGAACCTCCAGTTGATAGACAAAATATACAGGTGGCATGCTGGGAAAGTTATCCGTACAATCTATGTTTTGTA
Organism: Hymenochirus boettgeri; assembly: GCA_019447015.1. Lineage (NCBI taxonomy): Eukaryota > Metazoa > Chordata > Amphibia > Anura > Pipidae > Hymenochirus > Hymenochirus boettgeri. The sequence goes on along the minus strand of CM033474.1, from coordinate 2,683,870 downwards.
AACTCCATAATTGAGACTAGAAACACAATCTGACACTTTCTGGTGAAATGGAAAGTAGCCGAGTGAACAGGTGTGTAGAGCGAAGTGATGTAACATTTCTCTTCATATAAAGAATAGATTTTGTTAACAAACTGCAATGAAAAAATCTTTGTTACGAATCTATGCTGCCATGAGTTCTAGATAAGGAGCAGCTAATCGTGCTCTGGCAACTATAACATCACGTTTACAAGACCTAAAAATGTGTTTGTGAACCCTATTATTATGGCCTGTGAATGGGAGAAAGATGGCACTGATGATGTTAGTAAGCTTTTGTGTGCGTCAGTCCTGTGCTTCTATTTTAGGCAAGTAACAATGCAGGAACATTTTATTATCCATACCAACATGGTGCATAAAATATACATAGCGCTTTGTAAAAGGAAAGAGGTCTCCTGCTGTGCCTTAAAGGGCATGTCCACCCTTAAAGAAATATACACTGACCTCATTTTAATCTATAAATGATACATGTAAGCAGCACTTTGTGTTTTGTAATGCTGCATGACTTCAATCAGTACTGTTTGCTCATGCTCAGTCCCAGCCCCCTGCCAGACTCTCTGTGAGGGCACAGCATGCTCAGTAATCCATGAGGCAGCATTGGGACAGAGAATTCCATACATGCAGTTCACGTACCAACTTCACCATTCCTGCTACAGCAAAATTATACATAACTTACATTATGATCTAAGGCACTTGATGACAGTTGAAATGTAGAATTTTTAATTGGATATATTAAGAAATAGGGGTCAGTCAACAACAAAAATGGTACAGCGATAGTTAAAAAAATAATAAAATATAACAAAAAATGTTGACTGTCAGTTTCCTGCCCCCAACCCCAAATGATATATTTTGACTTATTACCTGCATTACTAACCAGAATATTAATGATAATTATGTCCCCATTCTGGCAGAGTAAGCTGGTCCTCCCTCCATTAGTCAATCAAGGCTTGTAACTGCTGACATCACAACCATGATTGACTGCTGTTCCCCAAACGCAAATCCAAATAGAACTTATCATTAATATCTGGTTAAAAACACATTTAAAACTGGTAAAAATAGCAGTTCTGGTTGCAGGCTATAACTGACAAGTCACCATTTATTGTTATGTTTACGGTGGACAAGATATTTAGCTTAAAGTATATTTTTTACTGAATAGCTCAAAAAACCTTAACCCTTCCTCCTCTGTACCAACTGACTTGGGCATGCTCAGTGTGATTTACTCATTCAAGGTAATTTAAAAAGCCATGTCCACCTCCCTATATGTAGACATGTCCCTCTAAGTCAGAAAAAAATATGTTTAGCCTGACGCCAAACCTTGGATTTGGTGGTAACCTCAAATGTAGTGTTCCCTAGCCTCCAATTCAGCCATGACCCTCGAATGAGGCGTACACTAACCCTGAATATGGTGATAACCCTCAAATGTAGGGTTCCTTAGCCCTCCAATTAGCCATGACCCTCGAATGAGGCGTATGCTAACCCTGAATATGTGGTGATAACCCTTAAATGTAGTGTTCCCTAACCCTCGATTCAGCCATGACCCTCGAATGAGGCGCGTACGCAAACCCTGAATATGGTGATAACCCTTAAATGTAGTGTTCCCTAACCCTCGAATTCAGCCAGACCCTCGAATGAGGCGTACGCTAACTGAATATGGTGATAACCCTTAATGTAGTGTTCTTAACCCTCCAATTCAGCCAGACCCTCGAATGAGGCGTTACACTAACCCTGAATATGTGATAACCTCAAATGTAGTTCCTTAACCCTCCAATCAGCCATGACCCTTGAATGAGGCGTACGCTAACCCTCAATATGGTGATAACCTTAAATGTAGTGTCCTTAACCTCCAATTCAGCCATGACCCTCGAATGAGGCGTACGCTAACCCTGAATATGGTGATAACCCTTAAATGTAGTGTCTTAACCCTCAATTCAGCCATGACCTCCGAATGAGGGTACGCTAACCCTGAATATGGTGATAACCCTTAAATGTAGTTTCCTTAACCCTCCAATTCAGCCATGACCCTCGAATGAGGCGTATGATAACCCTGGAATATGTGTGATAACCCTTAAATGTAGGGTCCCAACCTCGAATTTCAGCCATGACCCTCGAATGAGGTGTACGCTAACCTGAATATGGTGATAACCTTAAATGTAGTGTTCCTTAAACCCTCCAATTCAGCCATGACCCTGAATGAGGCGTACGCTAACCCTGAATATGGTGATAACCCTTAAATGTAGTGTTCCTTAACCCTCCAATAGCCATGACCCTCGAATGAGGCGTACGCTAACCTGAATATGGTGATAACCCTTAAATGTAGTGTTCCTTAACCCTCCAATCAGTCATGACCCTCGAATGAGGCGTCACACCCTGAATATGGTGATAACCCTCAAATGTAGTGTTCCTTAACCCTCCAATTCAGCCATGACCCTTGAATGAGGCGTACGCTAACCCTGGAATATGGTGATAACCCTTAAATGTAGTGTTCCTTAACCTCCAATTCAGCCATGACCCTCGAATGAGGCGTACACTAACCCTGAATATGGTGATAACCCTCAAATGTAGTGGTCCTTAGCCCTCCAATTCAGCCATGACCCTCGAAGAGGCGTATGCTAACCCTGATAATATGGTGATAACCTCAAATGTAGTGGTCCTTAGCCCTCCAATTCAGCCATGACCTCGAATGAGGCGTATGCTAACCCTGAATATGGTGATAACCCTCAAATGTAGTGTTCCTTAGCCCTCCAATTCAGCCATGACCCTCGAATGAGGCGTATGCTAACCCTGAATATGGTGATAACCCTCAAATGTAGTGTTCCTTAGCCCTCCAATTCAGCCATGACCCTCGAATGAGGCGTATGCTAACCCTGAATATGGTGATAAACCTCAAATGTAGGTTCCTTAGCCCTCCAATTCAGCCATGACCCTCGAATGAGGCGTATGCTAACCCTGAATATGGTGATAACCCTCAAATGTAGTGTCCTTAGCCCTCCAATTCAGCCATGACCCTTGAATGAGGCGTACGATAACCTGAATATGGTGATAACCCTTAAATTAGTGTTCCTTAGCCCTTCATTCAGCCATGACCTCGAAATGAGGCGTTTGCTGACCCCAAATTAAACTATAGCCTTTAAATGCAGTATTCGGTAACCCTTAAATTCAGCCATAATCCTCTAATGCGATGTTTGGTAACCCTCGAATACGGCGATAACCCTCGAATGTGGCATTTGAATTCAGTAACCCTTGAAAATTCAATGCGGAAGCCCGAAATAGCCCAATCGTGAATAAAGTTGGGTGATATGTAAGTGTTACTCGGGTGTTTCGCGGGTCCCAGGGCCATTTACAGTAAGTTACATTGCTATTTTAACCATATTTTTATCAGAAATTTTCTGAACTATTTTTCCCCATTGACCCTAAGGGGTAAATTTCGAAAATTCAAAAACAACCAAACCTAAGGAAGTTACACCATCTCTATCAAGTATAAGGAACTTAATTCAACTTCTCTATTCCTCCTGTGCAGTGTTTATCACCAATCCCAGACCCTGCAGAATGAATTTGAAAAATCCTACACACAGAGATGGATTCACATCTCGGAGCCTGCGCCACTTAACCCCACCCTCAACGTAGACTTCACATCCCAAACCATGCATTTTTATTTATAGGGGAGGGAATTTATTAATATTATGTTGAAATTTGGGGAATGCAATAAACATGATCTGTTATATTAATATTATTATAAAATAATTATTTTTAACTTTACCACAAGGAAAATCAGATATTTTTAAAATCCTGATGTGCTGCAAATTTAAGTAACTACAGTAGGGGCATGAATAAGGATACCGATCCCTCTTTCTTTAAAGGACAACTCCACCCTCATAAGAACATTTTTAGAAAGAATGGCCTTTAAAATATGTTGATATATCATAGTTTGTCCTATGAATCATTACTGTATGCCTGCTATGCTTCTGGATGCCTCATGGAAACTGAGCAATTAGAAAACTGTACTGAGCCTGTACTGAGCCTGAGCATGCTCAGAAGAGGCAGACAGGGGATTAAACATTCAGTCATTGGCGTGATGTATCTGTCAAATCCATAACTGACAGGTACTAACTGGAAGACCCACAGAAGCAGAAACAGGGGAAACAGGAAATTGTGCAGGATTTCAGGTTAGACTTATATATTTCACATTTCAAACTATTACCGTTTAGGGGTTTGGGGGGTGATTTACCTGTATGTAAGTTTTCATTTTGGGTGGACTTGCCATTTGAATAAGGCTAAAGATCCTAAATACTGATACCTGTGTAAAGATACATAATAAGAAAAACAATCTTGAATAGCGATAAGGAGGGATATTTTACAACAAGAGTTATTTATAGATAACCCTAATGACACTGACAAACTTTTGACTCTTCAGTTATAATGAGTTGCAATGCGACTCGTTTCCAGTTGGCCAATGAATGCTGGAAAATGTCATTTGAGCCACCAGCGAGATTAGTTAAAAGTCCATAAATCTACCCATATAGAGGCCCGTATAGAAGAGACATTCAAAGCCCCTAAGACCTAAGATCAGATATGTCTATCTTTCTATAGGTAATATCTTTAAACAGACTGATGAAAGATTTTAGCTGAGACTGTCTATTCATTCTGCTACTTCCTTTACTTTACAAATATTTTTTTGCTGACTCTTTATTGTCCACTAAAATAAGACCTGACTCCATTGGGTACCAGTCAGATCACCATTCCCATAGGAAAGGTTTGATTGGCATCTGGCCGACGTGCCAAATCCTCTTCCAAGCATCAGCATTCCGCATGTCTAAGAGTTAATTGGAACATAATTGAAACTGAAGTGGCGTTCGAGGGTTCTGTGAATTTACTTACCAATCAAATATTCTAATTAAGATTTTTTTTAATTAATAAAAAGGCGGAGTACTCAACTCCCAACGATTTCCACTAGGAGTAATTCATGCGTGGGTACAAATGATCAAACAGAAGGTTAGACGGAGAGGTGAGAAGATGCCAAATGGCACTGGTCCCAGCAGTGACACTCTTACGCCCGTGGCATCTTCTGTATCATCGAACTGATAGACACTTGTTCCCAGTTACCAAATGTTCCTCTTCATAGTGGCTAAAATATATTATTCTTCCTAAATGTGGACACCTGCATCCGCTGTCGCTGGGGGGAGAGGTGTAACTACCAGGGGATCAGACCCTGGGCCCTTGGCTAAAAAAGGGGGTTCAACAATTCCATCCTTTGCAATATTTTCCTGCCAAATAATGTTGGTCAACCCACAACCCCTGATTATTATGGGGCATTTCAAAATACCGTGCCTTTAATGGCACTATTTTAATGACCAGGGTAGTAAAATTCTGATTGCAGTCGTACAATACCATCATGATTGTAAGATACCATATAATACCATTGTGGTACTCTATTATTGGTCACTATGGTATGGTAGGAAATATGCCCCCTATGGGCATTTCTTGATATTTCTTTCTTGCTCTGGTGATGGCTTCTATATCTATGTGCAATTTGCCACCTTACACGCAACATTTACACTGGTAGAATGAAGATATTGACTCTCCTCACCTCATTTTCAAATGGCTGAAGGTTTATGTTTAAAATGATATTATATATGATTAATATCCCCTGTATCCCTAGATATTACAGATCCATTTCTAATGGTTTGTAAAATATAACACAAGTGAATACTGTATGCCCCATTTCAATAGCCATAACAATTACAAAGGTGGTGCATATTTATTCTTTTAAGTTGCATTGTCAGTAGAGGAACTGGTCTATTGCTCTTACATAGCCCTATAAAGTCGTAACTTTGATCTAGCATTATTACAATAATAGTAACAGAATAATATAGAAAATGTACAGTAATATACAGAATATAACATAGAATGTACAATTAATAGTACAGAATATATATAGAATGTACATAATAGGACAGAATATAAATAGAATGACAATAATAGTACAGAATATTATAGAATGTACAGTCATAGTACAGCATATATATAGAATGTACAGTAATGTACAGACTGAACATTTCAAACATACAGTATCCTGTACTATTACTGTATATTCTAGACATATAGTATCCTGTACTATTACTGTACATTCTAGACATACAGTATCCTGTACTAATACTTTAACTTTACATCCTAGACCCACAGTACCTGTACTATTACTGTACATTCTAGACTTAGAGTATCCTGTACTATTGCTGTACATTCTGGACTATAATATCCTGTGATATTACTGTATATTCTAGACTTACGTATCCTGTACTATTACTGTACATCCTAGACATACGGTATCCTGTACTATTACTGTAATATTATAGACATACAGTATCCTGTACTATTACTTTATATCTAGACATACAGTATTCTGTGCTATACTGTACTTTAACTATTATATGCTATACTATTATACTTCTGGACATATCCTGTACTACTACTATTGTACATTCTAGACATCATATCCTATACTATCACATACATTCTAGACATCAGTATCCTGTACGTTACTGTACATTTAGACATACAGTATCCTGTACTGTTACTGTACATTCTAGACACAATAGTGCTATTACTAGACTGTACATTCTAGATATATCCTGTACTATCACTGGACTGTAAATTCTATAAATATTCTGTACTATTACTGTACATTCTATATATATTCTGTATTATTACTGTAAATTCTATATATATTCTGTACTATTACTGTACTTCTATATAAATTCTGTACTATTACTGTACTTCTATATATTCTGTACTATTACTGTACATTCATATATATATTCTGTACTATTACTGTACATTCATATATATATTCTGTACTATTACTGTACATTCTATATATATTCTGTACTATTATTGTAACATTCTATATATATTCTGTTACTATTACTGTACATTCTATATATATTCTGTTTTTTATGTACATTCTAATATTTTCTGTACTATTACTGTACATTCTATATATATTCTGTACTATTACTGTACATGCTATATATATATTCTGTACTATTACTGTACATTCTATATATATATTTTGTACTATTACTGTACATTCTATATATATTCTGTACTATTACTGTACATTCTATATATATTCTGTACTATTACTGTACATTCTATATATATTCTGTACTATTACTGTACATTCTACATATATTCTGTATTATTACTGTACATTCTATATATATTCTGTACTATTATTGTACATTCTATATATATTCTGTACTATTACTGTACATTCTATATTTATTCTGTATTATTACTGTAAATTCTATATATATTCTGTACTATTACTGTACATTCTATATATATTCTGTACTATTACTGTACATTCTATATATTCTGTACATTCTGTACATTCTAATTAATTCTGTACTATTATTGTACATTCATATACTATATATTCTGTACTATTACTGTACATTCTATATACTGTACTATACGGTACTATATATTCTTATTTACTGTACATCTATATATATTCTGTACTATTACTGTATATTCTTTATATATTCTGTACTATTACTGTACATTCTATATATATTCTGTACTATTACTGTACATTCTATATATATATTCTGTACTATTATTGTACATTCTATATATATTCTGTACTATTATTGTACATTCTATATATATTCTGTACTATTACTGTACATTCTATAGTATTCTTCCTGTACTATACTGTACTTCTATATATATTCTGTACTATACTGTACATTCTATATATTTCTGTCCTATACTGTACATTCTATATATTTCTGTACTATTACTGACATTTATTATATTCTGTACTATTACTGTACATTCTAATATATTCTGTACCTGGTACTGTACATTCTATATATATTCTGTACTGTTACTGTACATTCTATATATATTCTTACTATTACTGTACATTCTTATATAATTCTGTATCTATTACTGTACATTCTATATATTTTCTGTACTATTACTGTCCATTCTATATATATCTGTACTATTACTGTACATTCTATATATTTTCTGTACTATTACTGTACATTCTATATATATTCTGTACTATTACTGTACATTCTATATATATTCTGTACTATTACTGTACATTCTATATATATTCTGTACTATTACTGTACATTCTATATATTGTACTATTACAATTCTATTATATTCTGTACTATTACTTACATTCTATATATATTCTGTACTATTACTGTACATTCTATATATATTTCTGTACTATTACTGTACATTCTATATATATTCTGTAATTTTGTACTTCTATTGTATTCTGTACTATTTTGTACTTCTATATATTCTGTACTATTATTGTACATTCTATTTATATTCTGTACTATTACTGTAATTCTATTATTTCTGTACTATTATTGTATATGCTAGATCAAAGTTACGACTTTATAGGGCTATGTAAGAGCAATAGACCATTTCCTTACTATGACAATGCAACTATAAAGAAATATGCACCACCTGTTGAATTGTTATGGGCTATTGAAATGGGGCATACAGTATTCACTTGTGTTAATATTTACAAACCATTAGAAATGGATCTGTAATATCTAGGGGATACAGGGAATAATCAAATATAATATCATTTTAAACATAAACCTTCAGCCAATTTGAAAATGAGGTGTAGAGAGTCAAATATCTTATCTATTCTACCAAGTGTAAATGTTGCTGTAAGGTGGCAAATTGCACATAGATATAGAAGCCATCACCAGAGCAGAAAGAAATATCAAGAAATGCCCATAGGGGGCATATTTCCTACCATACCATGAGTACCAATAATAGAGTACCACAATGGTATTATATAGGTGATCTTACAATCATGATGGTAATTGTACGACTGCAATCAGAATTTTACACCTTGGTCATTAAAATAGTGGCCATTAAAGGCACGGTATTTTGAAAATGCCCCATAATAATCAGGGTTGTGGGTTGACCAACATTTATGGCATCAGGAAAATATTGCAAAGGATGGAAATGTTGAACCCCCCCCTTTTTTAGCCAAGGGCCCAGGGTCTGATCCCCTGGTATTACACCTCTTCCACCACAGCGACAGCGGATGCCAGGTGTCCACATTAAGGAAGAATATATATTTTTAGCCACTATGAAGAGGAACATTTGGTAACTGGAACAGTGTCTTATCAGTTCGATGATACAAGATGCCACGGGCGTAAGAGTGTCACTGCTGGGACCAGTGCCAGTTGGCATCTTCTCAGCCTCTCCGTCTAACCTTCTGTTTGATCATTTGTACCCACAGCATGAATTAATCCTAGTGGAAATCGGTGGAGTTGAGTACTCCGCCTTTTTTATTATTAAAAAAAAATCTTAATTAGAATATTTGATTGGTAAGTAAATTCACAGAACCCGTAACGCCACTTCAGTTTCAATTATGTTCCAATTAAACTCTTAGACATGCGGAATGCTGATGCTTGGAGAGGATTTGGCACGTCGGCCAGATCCAATCAAACCTTTCCTATGGGGAATGGTGATCTGACTGGTACCCAATGGAGTCAGGTCTTAATTTAGTGGACAATAAAGAGTCAGCAAAAAATATTTGTAAAGTAAAGGAAGTAGCAGAATGATATAGACTAGTCTCAGCTAAAATTCTTCATCAAGGTCTGTTAAAGATATTACTCTATAGAAGAATGACATATCTGATCTTAGGTCTTAGGGGCTTTGAATGTCTCTTCTATACGGGCCTCTATATGGGTAGATTTATGGACTTTTAACTAATCTCGCTGGTGGCTCAAATGACATTTTCCAGCATTCATTGGCCAACTGGAAACAGGTCGCATTGCAACTCATTATAACTGAAGAGTCAAAGTTTGTCATGTGTCATTTAGGGTTATCTATAAATAACTCTTGTTGTAAAATATCCCTCCTTATCGCTATTCAAGGATTGTTTTTCTTATTTATGTATCTTTACACAGGTATCAGTATTTAGGATCTTTAGCCTTATTCAAATGGCAAGTCCAGCCCCAAAATGAAAACTTACATACAGGTAAATCACCCCCCAAAACCCTAAACGTTAATAGTTTGAAATGTGAAATATATAAGTCTAATAACAAATCCGGCACAATTTCCTGTTTCCCCTGTTTCTGCTTCCTGGGTCTTCCAGTTAGTAACTGTCAGTTATGGATTTGACAGATGACATCACAGCCAATGACTGAATGTTAATCCCCTGTCTGCCTCTTCTGAGCATGCTCAGCTCAGTACAGGCTCAGTACAGGTTTCTAAATTGCTCAGTTTCCATGAGCATCCAGAAGCATAGCAGGCATACAGTAATGAATTCATAGACACACTATGATTATCAACATATTTTAAAGAGGCCATTCTTTCTAAAAGATGTTCTTATAGGGTGGAGTTGTCCTTTAAAGAAAGAGGGATCGGTATCCTTATTCATGTCCCCTACTGTAGTTACTTAAATTTGCACACATCAGGATTTTAAAAGTATCTGATATTCCTTGTGGTAAAGTTAAAATAATTATTTTACAATAATATTAATATAACAGATCATGTTTATTGCATCCCCCAAATTTCAACATATATTAATAAATTCCCTCCCCTATAAATAAAAATGGGCATGGTTTGGGATGTGAAGTCTACGTTTAGGGGTGGGGGTTAAGTGCCCAGGCTCTCGAGATGTGATCCATCTCTGTGTGTAGGATTATTTCAATTCATCTGCAGGGTCTGGGATTGTGATAAACACTGCACAGGAGGGAAATAGAGAAGGTTGAATTAAGTTCCTTATACTTGATAGAGATGGTGAACTCCTTAGTTTTTGGTTTTTTGAATTTTCGAAATTTACCCCTTAGGGTCAATGGGAAAATAGTCAGAAAATTTCTGATAAAATATTGTTAAATAGCAAGTAACTTACTGTAAATGGCCGGGGACCCGCGAAACACCCGGTAACACGTACATATCACCCAACTGTTATTCACGATTGGGCTTTCTGGGTTCCGCATTGAATTTTCAAGGTTCTGAATCAAATGCCACAACAACACAATTCGAGTTATCTCCGTATTCGAGGTTCCGAACATCGCATTATGGATTATGGCTGATTTAAGGGTTACCGAATACTGCATTTAAAGGCTATAGTTTAATTGGGGGTCAGCAAACGCCTCATTTCGAGGTCATGGCTGAATTGGAGGGCTAAGGAACACTACATTTAAGGGTATCACATATTCAGGGTTGCGTACGCCTCATTCAGGGTCATGGCTGAATTGGAGGGCTAGGAAACTCACATTTAGAGGGTTTCACCATATTCAGGGTTAGCATACGCCTCATTCGAGGGTCATGGCTGAATTGGAGGGCTAAGGACACTACATTTGAGGTTTCAACCATATTCAGGGTTAGCATACGCCTCATTCGAGGGTCATGGCGAATTGGAGGGCTAAGGAACACTACATTTGAGGGTTATCACATATTCAGGGTAGCATACCCTCATTCAAGGGTCATGGCTGAATTGGAGGGCTAAGGAACCTACATTTAGGGTTATCACCATATTCAGCGGGTTACAGCATACGCCTCATTCGAGGGTCATGGCTGAATTGGAGGCTAAGGAACACTACATTTGAGGGTTATCACCATATTCATGGGTTAGCATACGCCTCATTCGAGGGTCATGGCTGAATTGGAGGGCTAGAACACTACATTTGAGGGTTATCACCATATTCAGGGTTAGTGTACGCCTCATTCGAGGGTCATGGCTGAATTGGAGGGTTAAGGAACACTCACTTTAAGGTTATCACCATATTCAGGGTTAGCGTACGCCTCATTCAAGGGTCATGGCTGAATTGGAGGGTAAGGAACACTACATTTAGGGTTATCACCATATTCAGGGTTAGTACGCCTCATTCGAGGGTCATGACTGAATTGGAGGGTTAAGGAACACTACATTTAAGGGTATCACCATATTCAGGGTTATCGTACGCCTCATTCGAGGGTCATGGCTGAATTGGAGGGTTAAGGAACACTACATTTAAGGGTTATCACCATATTCAGGGTTAGCGTACGCCTCATTCAAGGGTCATGGCTGAATTGGAGGGTTAAGGAACACTACATTTAAGGGTTATCACCATATTCAGGGTTAGCGTACACCTCATTCGAGGGTCATGGCTGAATTCGAGGGTTAGGGAACACTACATTTAAGGGTTATCACCATATTCAGGGTTAGCATACGCCTCATTCGAGGGTCATGGCTGAATTGGAGGGTTAAGGAACACTACATTTAAGGGTTATCACCATATTCAGTAGCGTACGCCTCATTCGAGGGTCATGGCGGAATTGGGAGGTTAAGTAACACTACATTAAGGGTTATCACCATATTCAGGGTTAGCGTACGCCTCATTCGAGGGTCATGGCTGAATTGGAGGGTTAAGGAACACTACATTTAAGGGTTATCACCATATTCAGGGTTAGCGTACGCCTCATTCAAGGGTCATGGCTGAATTGGAGGGTTAAGGAACACTACATTTGAGGGTTTATCACCATATTCAGGTTTGTACGCCTCATTCGAGGGTCATGGCTGATTGGAGGGTTAAGGAACACTACATTTAGGGTTATCACATATTCAGTGTTAGCGTACGCCTCATTCGAGGGTCATGGCTGAATTCGAGGGTTAGGAACACTACATTTAAGGGTTATCACCATATTCAGGTTAGCGTACGCCTCATCGAGGGTCATGCTGAATTCGAGGGTTAGGGAACACTACATTTAAGGGTTATCACCATATTCAGGTTAGCATACGCCTCATTCGAGGGTCATGGCTGAATGGAGGGCTAAGGAAACTACATTTAAGGGTTATCACCATATTCAGGGTTAGTGTACGCCTCATTCGAGGGTCATGGCTGAATTGGAGGGCTAGGGAACACTACATTGAGGGTTACCACCAAACATCCAAGGTTTGGGTTCAGGCTAAACATATTTTTTTCTGACTTAAGGGACATGTCTACATATAGGGAGGTGGACATGGCTTTTAAATTACCTTGAATGGTAAATCACACTGAGCATGCCCAAGTCAGTTGCGTACAGAGAGGAAGGGTAAAGGTTTTTTGAGCTATGTCAGTAAAAATATACTTTAAGCTAAATATCTTGTCCATCCGTAAAACATAACATAAAATGGTGACTTGTCAGTTATCAGCCTGCAACCAGAACTGCTATTTTTACCAGTTTATTAATGTGTTTTTAACCAGATAATTAATGATAAGTTCTATTTGGATTTGCGTTTGGGGAAACACAGTCAATCATTGGTTGTGATGTCCAGTTACAGCCTTGATTGACTGCATGGAGGAGAGCCAGCTTACTCTGCCAGAATGGGGACAATAATTATCATTAAATATCTGGTTAGTAATGCAGGTAATAAGTGCAAAATATATCAGTTGGGGTTGGGGCAGGAAACTGACAATTCAACATTTTTTGTTATATTATTATTATTTTTAACTATCGCTGTACCATTTTTGTTGTTGATCTGACCCCTATTTCTTATATACTCCAATCTAAAATATCTTACATTTCAATGTCAATCAAGTGCCTTAGTATCATAATGTAATGTTATGTATAATTTTGCTGTAGCAGGAATGGTGAAAGTTGGTACGTAACTGCATGATGGGAATTCTCTGTCCCAATGCGCCTCATATGGATTACTGAGCATGCTTGCCCTCACAAGAGTCTGGCAGGGGGCTGGGGACTGAGCATGAGCAAAACAAGTACTGGATTGAAGTCATGCAGCATTACAAACACAAAAGTGCTGCTTACATGTTCATTTATAGATTAAATGAGGTCAGTGTATAATTTCTTAAGGGTGGACATGCCCTTTAAGGCACAGCAGGAGATCCTCTTTCCTTTTACAAAGCGCTATGTATATTTTATGCACCATGTTGGTATGGATAATAAAATGATCCTGCATTGTTTACTGCCTAAAATAGAAGCACAGGACTGACGCACACAAAAGCTTACTAACATCATCATTGCCATGTCTTTCTCCCCACACAGCCATAATAATAGGGTTCACAAACACACATTTTTAGGGCTTGTAAACGTGATGTTTATATTGCCAAGAACGAGTTAGCTGCTCCTTTATCTAAACTCATGGCAGATAGATTCTAACAAGATTTTTTCATTGCAGTTTGTTTCAACAAATCTATTTCTTTATATGAAGAGAAATGTTACATCACTTCGCTCTACACCCTGTTCCATCTCGGCTACTTCTCCATTTCACCAAAAGTGTCAGATTGTGTTTCTAGTCTCAATTATGGAGTTTACAAACAATAGATTGTACGAGATGACTTTCCCCAGCATGCCACCTGTATATTTTGTCTATCAACTGATAGGTTCGTTTTAATAAATAAAAAGAGCGTACACAGCTGCTATAACCAATACGTTAGGTATAGTGATGGCGCAGTTCCGGATCCAAACCCGAATCCGCGGCGGATTTACCTCGTTTGCGAATGGCGGATATGTGCGGAATATCCGTTTTTCCGCCTTCCGACCGCGATTTCAAAATTTCGAAATTACGAGGAATTCTCGTATTTTCGAAAATACCGTCTTTTCAAAATTTTCGACATTACGAGGATTTCGTCTTTTCGAAGAATTTTTTATTTGAATGGGTCCGCTCGCGTTTTCGAATTTTCGAATTTTTTTCGAAAATTCGCGGATCCTCGAGCGGACCGGATTTTGCGAAGTTCGGACATCTCTAGTTAGGTATGGGAAGGTCAGCCGGTTTTAATTGGCTAAATCCTGCCTTAATGCCTAATCTATTCGGCAAAAAGAATTTAGCAACGAGCCACCACCATCCTTTTTTTCTAAGCCTGAAATCTACAATTTCCGAAAAGATTTCAAAGAAAATAACTTGTTGTCTAAAGGACCAAACACAAAATAGACTTTATTTAAAAACACCCAAGCAGGGTCACGTTCAATACGCCCAACCTTGAAATCTCAATGGCATTCAGAAACAGGAAAGCTAAGAGGATGTACAGTACGCCAATGCTTGCTTCCCACCCTTTGCTTATCAATGACTGAATGTCAAGCTCTGGGTTTGATGTTACAGCTATGAAAATTATTATTCTGTACGGCTCGCGGGATAGGCAGCACATGGTGAGTCTGAGCTCAATCAAGCAACCTCAATATTCCTAGCCTGCTGTTAAATAACGGAAAATAAGCAGACTGTTCAAAGCTCCATCTCCAGAATTTCTTACATCTGTCAAAATAGATTTTGAAACTATTTTGTTACTAATTAACATTGCATATTTCATCAATATCCCTTTCCTCAAATAAAATAAAAAAAATGCCTTTCCATCGTTATCTGGAAGGCCACAAAGATATAACATTTTTTATACTAATGAAGTGATAAATACAATTGGTCTTGTAATATATAATAGGGACCTGACACCATTTGAAAGTTTGCTTTAGATCAACTCTAATACTAACGTTTTCATTGTTGAACACAAACAGTTCCAACTTTATCAAAAGACAGAAAATCAATTGGCCCGAGATACAGCGTCAGATGTGCCCAGGCAGCGGGTTTGTTCTTCTTTAGAACTGGAGATGAAAATTTTGGGTTAACACAAAAATAATGTTACAGTTGAAAGTTAAGATGTAACTACAGCACATTCCCGATTGGATCCCTGTTTGTCTTCTAACGTGGTGCCACCTCAATGCTCCTACTAATGTCTTGGTACCGGTAAGAACTACACGTTTGTAGCTACTTATTAAACTTATTATAATGACACAATCATAAAGACCCAAAACTTGCAGCCGACACAAACCAAGCCAAAAAATCAGTAAGTCCATATTAAGTCATCCTTATAAATCCAGAGGTTGAATGTGAAAAGGAATGGTTTCTTTTTGAAAATGAAATCACAGACTCAGCTTTTACCAATGTTTATGTTACAAATTGACCGTAAACATTAATGAGGCTTTGGTTGTTTTGGTGACGATGGCTCCTGTGTACCTTACTGCTTACAAATTCATGTTAGCATTCCCAAACAATGGTGGTTTATAAAGGTCATACACCCTGTAGATGGGGTAGACCATCCCTTTAACTAGCATTACCAAACAACAGTGGTTCATATAAGTTCATACCATGTAAGATGGGGGTAAACCATCCCTTTTACTAGCATTACCAACAACAATGGTTAATATATAACCCATCCATCGTTAGAGGGGAGTAAAGCATCCTTTAACTAGCATTACCAAACAATAGTGGTTTATATAATCCATACATAGTGTAGATGGGGGTAAACTATCCCTTTAACTAGCATTACCAACATAGTGGTTTATATAATCATACATAGTGTAGATGGGGGTAACTATCCCTTTAACACTAGCATTACCAAACATATGGGTTTTATATATCCATACATAGTGTAGATGGGGGTGAACCATCCCTTTTACTAGCATTGCCAAACAATATGGTTAATATATAACCCTACACGTATAGAGGGAGTAAAGCATCCCTTTAACTAGCATTACCAAACAATAGTGGTTATAAATCCATACATAGTGTAGATGGGGGTAAACTGTCCCTTTAACTAGCATTACCAAACAATAGTGTTTATATATCCATACATAGTGTAGATGGGGTAAATATCCCTTTAACTAGCATACCAAACAATATGGTTTATATAATCCATACATAGTGTAATGGGGGTACTATCCCTTTAACTAGCATTACCAAACAATAGTGGTTTATATAATCCATACATAGTGTAGATGGGGGTAAACTATCCCTTTAACTAGCATACCAAACAATAGTGGTTTATATAATCCATACATAGTGTAGATGGGGGTAAACCATCCCTAACTAGCATTACCAAACAATAGTGGTTTATATAATCCATACATAGTGTAGATGGGGGTAAACTATCCCTTTAACTAGCATTACCAAACAATAGTGGTTATATAATCCATACATAGTGTAGATGGGGGGTAAACTATCCCTTTAACTAGCATTACCAAACAATAGTGGTTTATATAATCCATACATAGTGTAGATGGGGGTAAACCATCCCTTTAACTAGCATTACCAAACAATAGTGGTTCATATAACCCATACATCGTATAGATGGGGGTAGACTATCTCTTTACTAGTTTGAAAACCTTTACAAGATTTGCTTTAATAAAACAAATAATAACTACCTGTCAACTGTATTTCTTTTAGGATAAAAACACATAAATACCAGAGGGTATAATCAGAAATGTGACCTTTGAAACTAAACAGAATCACGTCGGTGAAAAAAAAATGTTCCATATTGTAAAAAATGTTCCTTAGCATAATATGTCAATCTAGTAGCCTTAAGCCTTCATTCTATTTCATGTAAATTGTATTATAATGACATTAATGTCTTCTTAATTGACATTTTATGCAGTATTCCTTTCACGCAGTGACATTACTTTTTCAATAATGCCCTAGGGAATTACACACTGGGCGAGGAAAGGAAAAGGAAGAGTAAAGGTGCCCATACACTATTTAAGACATTAGAAGATGTCCAATCTCTCAAATAAATGTCCAATCTACTCTAACCGCCTAGCCATTATTCATGCAATCAATTTCAGATCACAAAATGAATGGGTCAGTGTGGAACACTCAAAATAAAAACCGCTGCTTGTAAATGTGGTCTTTAGACATTAGATAGATATCTTAAATCTATCTAATGTCTGCCTAGTGTATGGCCAGCTTAAACACACGTGAATGGTTTCCTGAGATATTTCAAAGCACTCAGAGACTATTTTCCAATAACACAAGACCAACTAGGACCATGGAGGTGACGTGTTATAATTTGAAATCTTCTCCTTGGCTTGATCCATTCGGTAAAATCATGATATTAGGGATGGGATCCAGGTCCGATCTGGACCCAGTTCTGATGCAGAACTCCCATTCTGAAGGTCCGAACTCGAAAATTACTTTCGAGGGTTACCAAATCTATTTCTAGGGTTACACATTTGAGGGTTATCACCATATTCAGGGTTAGCATACGCCTCATTCAAGGGTCATGGCTGAATTGGAGGGCTAAGGAATGTTAGGCTTATTTCAAATTCATTCTGCAGGGTCTGGGATTGGTGATAAACACTGCACAGGAAGGGAAATAGAGAAGGTTGAATTAAGTTCCTTATACTTGATAGAGATGGTGAACTCCTTAGGTTTGGTTCGTTTTTGAATTTTCGAAATTTACCCCTTAGGGTCAATGGGGAAAATAGTTCAGAAAATTTCTGATAAAATATGGTTAAATAGCAATGGTAACTTACTGTAAATGGCCCTGGGACCCGCGAAACACCCGAGTAACACGTACATATCACCCAACTTTATTCACGATTGGGCTATTTCTGGGCTTCCGCATTGAATTTTCAAGGGTTACTGAATCAAATGCCACATTCGCAGGGTTATCGCCGTATTCGAGGGTTACCAAACATCGCATTAGAGGATTATGGCTGAATTTAAGGGTTACCGAATACTGCATTTAAAGGCTATAGTTTAATTTGGGGGTCAGCAAACGCCTCATTCGAGGGTCATGGCTGAATTGGAGGGCTAAGGAACACTACATTTAAGGGTTATCACCATATTCAGGGTTAGCGTACGCCTCATTCAAGGGTCATGGCTGAATTGGAGGGCTAAGGAACACTACATTTGAGGGTTATCACCATATTCAGGGTTAGCATACGCCTCATTCGAGGGTCATGGCTGAATTGGAGGGCTAAGGAACACTACATTTGGGGTTATCACCATATTCAGGGTTAGCATACGCCTCATTCGAGGGTCATGGCTGATTGGAGGGCTAAGGAACACTACATTTGAGGGTTATCACCATATTCAGGGTTAGCATACGCCTCATTCAAGGGTCATGGCTGAATTGGAGGGCTAAGGAACACTACATTTGAGGGTTATCACCATATTCAGGGTTAGCATACGCCTCATTCGAGGGTCATGGCTGAATTGGAGGGCTAAGGAACACTACAATATTCTGTACTATTACTGTACATTCTATATATATTCTGTACTATTATTGTACATTCTATTTATATTCTGTACTATTATTGTACATTCTATATATATTCTGTACTATTATTGTACATTCTATTTATATTCTGTACTATTACTGTACATTCTATATATATTCTGTACTATTATTGTATATGCTAGATCAAAGTTACGACTTTATAGGGCTATGTAAGAGCAATAGACCATTTCCTTACTATGACAATGCAACTTATAAAGAATAAATATGCACCACCTGTTGAATTGTTATGGGCTATTGAAATGGGGCATACAGTATTCACTTGTGTTAATATTTTACAAACCATTAGAAATGGATCTGTAATATCTAGGGGATACAGGGGATATAATCAATATATAATATCATTTTAAACATAAACCTTCAGCCAATTTGAAAATGAGGTGTAGGAGAGTCAAATATCTTCATTCTACCAAGTGTAAATGTTGCTGTAAGGTGGCAAATTGCACATAGATATAGAAGCCATCACCAGAGCAAGAAAGAAATATCAAGAAATGCCCATAGGGGGCATATTTCCTACCATACCATGAGTACCAATAATAGAGTACCACAATGGTATTATATAGGTGATCTTACAATCATGATGGTAATTGTACGACTGCAATCAGAATTTTACTACCTTGGTCATTAAAATAGTGGCCATTAAAGGCACGGTATTTTGAAAATGCCCCATAATAATCAGGGGTTGTGGGTTGACCAACAATTTATGGCATCAGGAAAATATTGCAAAAGGATGGAAATGTTGAACCCCCCTTTTTAGCCAAGGGCCCAGGGTCTGATCCCCTGGTAGTTACACCTCTTCCACCACAGCGACAGCGGGATGCCAGGTGTCCACATTTAGGAAGAATAATATATTTTAGCCACTATGAAGAGGAACATTTGGTAACTGGGAACAAGTGTCTTATCAGTTCGATGATACAGAAGATGCCACGGGGCGTAAGAGTGTCACTGCTGGGACCAGTGCCAGTTGGCATCTTCTCAGCCTCTCCGTCTAACCTTCTGTTTGATCATTTGTACCCACAGCATGAATTAATCCTAGTGGAAATCGGTGGGAGTTGAGTACTCCGCCTTTTTTATTAATTAAAAAAAAAATCTTAATTAGAATATTTGATTGGTAAGTAAATTCACAGAACCCTCGAACGCCACTTCAGTTTCAATTATGTTCCAATTAAACTCTTAGACATGCGGAATGCTGATGCTTGGAAGAGGATTTGGCACGTCGGCCAGATGCCAATCAAACCTTTCCTATGGGGAATGGTGATCTGACTGGTACCCAATGGAGTCAGGTCTTAATTTAGTGGACAATAAAGAGTCAGCAAAAAATATTTGTAAAGTAAAGGAAGTAGCAGAATGATATAGACTAGTCTCAGCTAAAATTCTTTCATCAAGGTCTGTTAAAGATATTACTCTATAGAAAGATAGACATATCTGATCTTAGGTCTTAGGGGCTTTGAATGTCTCTTCTATACGGGCCTCTATATGGGTAGATTTATGGACTTTTAACTAATCTCGCTGGTGGCTCAAATGACATTTTCCAGCATTCATTGGCCAACTGGAAACAGAGTCGCATTGCAACTCATTATAACTGAAGAGTCAAAAGTTTGTCAGTGTCATTTAGGGTTATCTATAAATAACTCTTGTTGTAAAATATCCCTCCTTATCGCTATTCAAGGATTGTTTTTCTTATTTATGTATCTTTACACAGGTATCAGTATTTAAGGATCTTTAGCCTTATTCAAATGGCAAGTCCAGCCCCAAAATGAAAACTTACATACAGGTAAATCACCCCCCAAAACCCTAAACGGTAATAGTTTGAAATGTGAAATATATAAGTCTAACCTGAAATCCTGCACAATTTCCTGTTTCCCCTGTTTCTGCTTCCTGGGTCTTCCAGTTAGTAACTGTCAGTTATGGATTTGACAGATGACATCACAGCCAATGACTGAATGTTAATCCCCTGTCTGCCTCTTCTGAGCATGCTCAGGCTCAGTACAGGCTCAGTACACGGTTTCTAAATTGCTCAGTTTCCATGAGGCATCCAGAAGCATAGCAGGCATACAGTAATGAATTCATAGGACAAACTATGATATATCAACATATTTTAAAGAGGCCATTCTTTCTAAAAGATGTTCTTATGAGGGTGGAGTTGTCCTTTAAAGAAAGAGGGATCGGTATCCTTATTCATGTCCCCTACTGTAGTTACTTAAATTTGCAGCACATCAGGATTTTAAAAAGTATCTGATATTCCTTGTGGTAAAGTTAAAATAATTATTTTATAATAATATTAATATAACAGATCATGTTTATTGCATTCCCCAAATTTCAACATAATATTAATAAATTCCCTCCCCTATAAATAAAAATGGGCATGGTTTGGGATGTGAAGTCTACGTTGAGGGGTGGGGTTAAGTGCGCCAGGCTCTCGAGATGTGAATCCATCTCTGTGTGTAGGATTATTTCAAATTCATTCTGCAGGGTCTGGGATTGGTGATAAACACTGCACAGGAAGGGAAATAGAGAAGGTTGAATTAAGTTCCTTATACTTGATAGAGATGGTGAACTTCCTTAGGTTTGGTTCGTTTTTGAATTTTCGAAATTTACCCCTTAGGGTCAATGGGGAAAAATAGTTCAGAAAATTTCTGATAAAATATGGTTAAAATAGCAATGGTAACTTACTGTAAATGGCCCTGGGACCCGCGAAACACCCGAGTAACACGTACATATCACCCAACTTTATTCACGATTGGGCTATTTCTGGGCTTCCGCATTGAATTTTCAAGGGTTACTGAAATCAAATGCCACATTCGAGGGTTATCGCCGTATTCGAGGGTTACCAAACATCGCATTAGAGGATTATGGCTGAATTTAAGGGTTACCGAATACTGCATTTAAAGGCTATAGTTTAATTTGGGGGTCAGCAAACGCCTCATTCGAGGGTCATGGCTGAATTGGAGGGCTAAGGAACACTACATTTAAGGGTTATCACCATATTCAGGGTTAGCTACGCCTCATTCGAGGGTCATGGCTGAATTGGAGGCTAAGAACACTACATTTGAGGTTATCACCATATTCAGGGTTAGGTACGCCTCATTCGAGGGTCATGGCTGAATTGGAGGGTTAAGGAACACTACATTAAGGTTATCACCATATTCGGGTTAGCTGTACGCCTCATTCAAGGGTCATGGCTGAATTGGAGGGTTAAGGAACACTACATTGAGGGTTATACCATATTCAGGGTTAGGTACGCCCATTCGAGGGTCATGGCTGAATTGGAGGGTTAAGGACACTACATTTAAGGGTTATCACCATATTCAGGGTTAGCGTACGCCTCATTCGAGGGTCATGGCTGAAATTGGAGGGGTAAGGAACACATACATTAAGGGTATCACCATTATCAGGTTAGCGTACGCTCATTCGAGGGTCATGGCTGAATTGGAGGGTTAAGGAACACTACATTTAAGGGGTTATCACCAATTCAGGGTTAGCGTACACCTCATCGCGGTCATGGCTGAATTGAGGGTTAGGAACCTACATTTTAGGGTTATCACCATATCAGGGTTAGTGCGACGCCTCATTCGAGGGTCATGGCTGAATTGGAGGGTTAAGGAACACTACATTTAAGGGTTATCACCATATTCAGGGTAGCGTACGCCTCATTCGAGGGTCATGGCTGAATTGGAGGGCTAAGGAACACTACATTTAAGGGTTATCACCATATTCAGGGTTAGCATCAAACGCCTCATTCGAGGCATGGCTGAATTGGAGGGCTAAGGAACACTACATTAGGGTTATCACCATATTCAGGGTTAGCTACGCTCATTCAAGGGTCATGGCTGAATTGGAGGGTTAAGGAACACTACATTTGGGTTTATCACCATATTCAGGGTTAGCATACGCCTCATCGAGGGTCATGGCTGAATTGGAGGGCTAAGGAACACTACATTTGAGGGTATCACCATATTCAGGGTTAGCGTACCGC
Organism: Hymenochirus boettgeri; assembly: GCA_019447015.1. Classification (NCBI taxonomy): domain Eukaryota; kingdom Metazoa; phylum Chordata; class Amphibia; order Anura; family Pipidae; genus Hymenochirus; species Hymenochirus boettgeri. Next base: position 2,660,815 of record CM033474.1, on the reverse strand, counting down.
CTCATTCGAGGGTCATGGCTGAATTGGAGTGTAAGGAACACTACATTTAGGGTTATCACCATATTCAGGTTAGCTGTACGCCTCATTCGAGGGTCATGGCTGAATTGGAGGGTTAAGGAACACTACATTTAAGGGTTATCACCATATTCAGGTTAGCGTACGCCTCATTCAGGGTCATGGCTGAATTGAGGGTTAAGGAACACTACATTTGAGGGTTATCACCATATATCAGGGTTAGGTACGCCTCATTCGAGGGTCATGCTGAATTGGAGGTTAAGGAACACTACATTTAAGGGTTATCACCATATTCAGGGTTAGCGTACGCCTCATTGAGGTCATGAGTCTGGAATTGGAGGGTTAAGGAACACTACTTTTAAGGGTTATCACCCATTTCAGGGTTAGCGTACCCTCATTCAGGGTCATGGCTGAATTGGAGGTTAAGGAACACTACATTTAGGGGTTATCACCATATTCAGGGTTAGCGTACCTCATTCGAGGGTCATGGCTGAATTGAGGGTTAGGAACACTACATTTAAGGGTTTATCCATATTCAGGGTTAGCTACGCCTCATTCGAGGGTCATGGCTGAATGGGAGGGTTAAGGAACACTACATTTAAGGGTATCACCATATTCGGGTTAGCGTACGCCTCATTCGAGGGTCATGGCTGAATTGGAGGGTTAAGGAACACTACATTTAAGGTTTCACCATATTCAGGGTTAGCGTACGCCTCATTCGAGGGTCATGGCTGAATTGGAGGTTTAGGGAACACTACATTTACGGGTTATCACCATATTCAGGGTTAGCGTACGCCTCATTCAAGGGTCATGGCTGAATTGGAGGGCTAAGGAACCCTACATTGAGGGTTTTATCACCATATTCAGGGTTAGCATACCGCTCATTCAAGGGTCATGGCTGAATTGGAGGGTTAAGGAACACTACATTTGAGGTTTATCACCATATTCAGGGTTAGCATACGCCTCATCGAGGGTCATGGCTGAATTGGAGGGCTAAGGAACACTACATTGAGGGTATCACCATATTCAGGGTTAGCTACCGCCTCATTCGAGGGTCATGGCTGAATTGGAGGTAAGGAACACTACATTTAGGGTTATCACCATATTCAGGTTAGTGTACGCCTCATTCGAGGGTCATGGCTGAATTGGAGGGTTAAGGAACACTACATTTAAGGGTTATCACCATATTCAGGTTAGCGTACGCCTCATTCAGGGTCATGGCTGAATTGAGGGTTAAGGAACACTACATTTGAGGGTTATCACCAATATCAGGGTTAGGTACGCCTCATTCGAGGGTCATGCTGAATTGGAGGTTAAGGAACACTACATTTAAGGGTTATCACCATATTCAGGGTTAGCGTACGCCTCATTGAGGTCATGAGTCTGGAATTGGAGGGTTAAGGAAACACTACTTTTAAGGGTTATCACCCATTTCAGGGTTAGCGACCCTCATTCAGGGTCATGGCTGAATTGGAGGTTAAGGAACACTACATTTAGGGGTTATCACCATATTCAGGGTTAGCGTACCTCATTCGAGGGTCATGGCTGAATTGAGGGTTAGGAACACTACATTTAAGGGTTATCCATATTCAGGGTTAGCTACGCCTCATTCGAGGGTCATGGCTGAATGGGAGGGTTAAGGAACACTACATTTAAGGGTATCACCATATTCGGTTAGCGTACGCCTCATTCGAGGGTCATGGCTGAATTGGAGGGTTAAGGAACACTACATTTAAGGTTTCACCATATTCAGGGTTAGCGTACGCCTCATTCGAGGGTCATGGCTGAATTGGAGGTTAAGGAACACTACATTTACGGGTTATCACCATATTCAGGGTTAGCATACGCCTCATTCAAGGGTCATGGCTGAATTGGAGGGCTAAGGACCACTACATTTGAGGTTATCACCATATTCAGGGTTAGCATACGCCTCATTCGAGGGTCATGGCTGAATTGGAGGGCTAAGGAACACTACATTTGAGGGTTATCACCATATTCAGGGTTAGTGTACGCCTCATTCGAGGGTCATGGCTGAATTGGAGGGTTAAGGAACACTACATTTAAGGGTTATCACCATATTCAGGGTTAGCGTACGCCTCATTCAAGGGTCATGGCTGAATTGGAGGGTTAAGGAACACTACATTTGAGGGTTATCACCATATTCAGGGTGTGACGCCTCATTCGAGGGTCATGCTGAATTGGAGGGTTAAGGAACACTACATTTAAGGGTTATCACACCATATTCAGGTTAGCGTACGCCTCATTCGAGGGTCATGGCTATTGGAGGGTTAAGGAACACTACATTTAAGGGTTATCACCATATTCAGGGTTAGCGTACGCCTCATTCAGGGTCATGGCTGAATTGGAGGGTTAAGGAACACTACATTTAAGGGTTATCACCATATTCAGGGTTAGCGTACCCTCATTCGAGGGTCATGGCTGAATTGAGGTTGGGATACATTTAAGGGTTATCACACCATATTCAGGGTTATCATACGCCTCATTCGAGGGTCATGGCTGAATTGGAGGGTTAAGGAACACTACATTTAAGGGTTATCACCATATTCAGGGTTAGCGTACCCTCATTCGGGGTCATGGCTGAATTGAGGGTTAAGACACTACATTTAAGGGTTATCACCATATTCAGGGTTAGCGTACGCCTCATTCGAGGGTCATGGCTGAATTGAGGTTAGAGGACACTACATTTAAGGTTATCACCATATTAGAGGGTTAGCGTACGCCTCATTCAGAGGTCATGGCTGATTGGAGGGTTAAGGAACTACATTTGAGGTTTATCAACATATTCAGGGTTAGTGTACGCCTCATTCGAGGGTCTGGCTGAATTGGGAGGTTAAGACACTACATTAAGGGTTATCACCATATTCAGTTAGCGTACGCCTCATTCGAGGGTCTGGCTGAATTCGAGGGTTAGGAACACTACATTTAAGGGTTATCACCATATTCAGTCCACCATGGTGTTTTTTTGCGTACGCGCCTCATTCGAGGGTCATGGCTGAATTCGAGGGTTAGGGAACACTACATTTAAGGGTTATCACCATATTCAGGGTTAGCGTACGCCTCATTCGAGGGTCATGGCTGAATTCGAGGGTTAGGGAACACTACATTTAAGGGTTATCACCATATTCAGGGTTAGCATACGCCTCATTCGAGGGTCATGGCTGAATTGGAGGGCTAAGGAACACTACATTTGAGGGTTATCACCATATTCAGGGTTAGTGTACGCCTCATTCGAGGGTCATGGCTGAATTGGAGGGCTAGGGAACACTACATTTGAGGGTTACCACCAAATCCAAGGTTTGGCGTTCAGGCTAAACATATTTTTTTCTGACTTAAGGGACATGTCTACATATAGGGAGGTGGACATGGCTTTTAAATTACCTTGAATGAGTAAATCACACTGAGCATGCCCAAGTCAGTTGCGTACAGAGGAGGAAGGGTTAAAGGTTTTTTGAGCTATGTCAGTAAAAATATACTTTAAGCTAAATATCTTGTCCATCCGTAAAACATAACATAAAATGGTGACTTGTCAGTTATCAGCCTGCAACCAGAACTGCTATTTTTACCAGTTTATTAAATGTGTTTTTAACCAGATAATTAATGATAAGTTCTATTTGGATTTGCGTTTGGGGAAACAGCAGTCAATCATTGGTTGTGATGTCAGCAGTTACAGCCTTGATTGACTGCATGGAGGGAGGAGCCAGCTTACTCTGCCAGAATGGGGACAATAATTATCATTAAATATCTGGTTAGTAATGCAGGTAATAAAGTGCAAAATATATCAGTTGGGGTTGGGGGCAGGAAACTGACAAGTCAACATTTTTTTGTTATTATTATTATTATTTTTAACTATCGCTGTACCATTTTTGTTGTTGATCTGACCCCTATTTCTTAATATATCCAATCTAAAATATCTTACATTTCAACTGTCAATCAAGTGCCTTAGTATCATAATGTAATGTTATGTATAATTTTGCTGTAGCAGGAATGGTGAAAGTTGGTACGTGAACTGCATGATGGGAAATTCTCTGTCCCAATGCTGCCTCATAGGGATTACTGAGCATGCTTGCCCTCACAGAGAGTCTGGCAGGGGGCTGGGGGACTGAGCATGAGCAAAACAAGTACTGGATTGAAGTCATGCAGCATTACAAACACAAAAGTGCTGCTTACATGTATTCATTTATAGATTAAAATGAGGTCAGTGTATAATTTCTTTAAGGGTGGACATGCCCTTTAAGGCACAGCAGGAGATCCTCTTTCCTTTTACAAAGCGCTATGTATATTTTATGCACCATGTTGGTATGGATAATAAAATGTATCCTGCATTGTTACTGCCTAAAATAGAAGCACAGGACTGACGCACACAAAAGCTTACTAACATCATCATTGCCATGTCTTTCTCCCCATTCACAGGCCATAATAATAGGGTTCACAAAACACATTTTTAGGGCTTGTAAACGTGATGTTTATAGTTGCCAGAGAACGGATTAGCTGCTCCTTTATCTAGAACTCATGGCAGATAGAATTCGTAACAAAGATTTTTTCATTGCAGTTTGTTCAACAAAATCTATTTCTTTATATGAAGAGAAATGTTACATCACTTCGCTCTACACCCTGTTCCATCTCGGCTACTTTCCATTTCACCAGAAAGTGTCAGATTGTGTTTCTAGTCTCAATTATGGAGTTTACAAAACAATAGATTGTACGAGATGAACTTTCCCAGCATGCCACCTGTATATTTTGTCTATCAACTGATAGGTTCGTTTTAATAAATAATAAAAAGCGTACACAGCTGCTATAACCAATACGTTAGGTATAGTGATGGCGCAGTTCGCGGATCCAAACCCGAATCCGCGGCGGATTTACCTCGTTTGCGAATGGCGGATATTGCGGAATATCCGGTTTTCCGCCTTCCGAACCGCGATTTCAAAAATTTTCGAAATTACGAGGAATTCTCGTATTTTCGAAAATACCGTATTTTCAAAAATTTTCGACATTACGAGGATTTCTCGTATTTTCGAAGAATTTTTTATTTGAATGGGTCCGCTCGCGGATTTTCGAATTTTCGAATTTTTTCGAAAATTCGCGGATCCTCGAGCGGACCGGATTTTGCGAAGTTCGGACATCTCTAGTTAGGTATGGGAAGGTCAGCCGGTTAGTTAATTGGCTAAATCCTGCCTTAATGCCTAATCTATTCGGCAAAAAAAGAATTTACGCAACGAGCCACCAATCCCTTTTTTTCTAAGCCTGAAATCTACAATTTCCGAAAAGATTTCAAAGAAAATAACTTGTTGTCTAAAGGACCAAACACAAAATAGACTTTATTTAAAAACACCCAAGCAGGGTCACGTTCAATACGCCCAACCTTGAAATCTCAATGGCATTCAGAAACAGGAAAGCTAAGAGGATGTACAGTACGCCAATGCTTGCTTCCACCCTTTGCTTATCAATGACTGAATGTCAAGCTCTGGGTTTGATGTTACAGCTATGAAAGAATTATTATTCTGTACGGCTCGCGGGATAGGCAGCACATGGTGAGTCTGAGCTCAATCAAGCAACCTCAATATTCCTAGCCTGCTGTTAAATAACGGAAAAATAAGCAGACTGTTCAAAGCTCCATCTCCAGAATTCTTACATCTGTCAAAATAGATTTTGAAACTATTTTGTTACTAATTAACATTGCATATTTCATCAATATCCCTTTCCTTCAAATAAAATAAAAAAAATGCCTTTCCATCGTTATCTGGAAGGCCACAAAAGATATAACATTTTTTATACTAATGAGAGTGAAATAAATACAATTGGGTCTTGTAATATATAATAGGGGACCTGACACCATTTGGAAGTTTGCTTTAGATCAACTCTAATAACTACAGTTTTCATGTTGAACACAAACAGTTCCAACTTTATCAAAAAGACAGAAAATCAATTGGCCCGAGGATACAAGCGTCAGATGTGCCCAGGGCAGGCGGGTTGTTCTTCTTTAGAACTGGAGATGAAAAGTTTGGGTTAACTAGCAAAAATAAATGTTACAGTTGAAAGTTAGATGTAACTACAGCACATTCCCGATTGGATCCCTGTTTGTCTTCTAACGTGGTGCCACCTCAATGGCTCCTACTAATGGACTTGGTACCGGTAGAACTACACGTTTGTAGCTACTTATTAAACCTTATTATAATGACACAATCATAAAGACCCAAAACTTGCAGCCGACACAAACCAAGCCAAAAAATCAGTGAAGTCCATATTAAGTCATCCTTATAAATCCAGAGGGTGAATGTGGAAAAGGAAATGGTTTTCTTTTGAAAATGAAATCACAGACTCAGCTTTTAACCAATGTTTATGTTACAAATTGACCTATAACATTAATGAGGCTTTGGTTGTTTGGTTGACGATGGCTCCTGTGTACCATTACTGCTTACAAATTCAGTTAGCATTCCCAAACAATGGTGGTTTATAAAGGTCATACACCCTGTAGATGGGGTAGACCATCCCTTTAACTAGCATTACCAAACAACAGTGGTTCATATAAGTTACATACCATGTAGATGGGGGTAAACCATCCCTTTTACTAGCATTACCAAACAACAATGGTTAATATATAACCCATACATCGTATAGATGGGAGTAAAGCATCCCTTTAAGAGACTACATTACCAAACAATAGTGGTTTATATAATCCATACATAGTGTAGATGGGGGTAAACTATCCCTTTAACTAGCATTACCAAACAATAGTGGTTTATATAATCCATACATAGTGTAGATGGGGGGTGAACCATCCCTTTTACTAGCATTGCCAAACAATAATGGTTAATATATAACCCATACATCGTATAGATGGGAGTAAAGCATCCCTTTAACTAGCATTACCAACAATAGTGGTTTATATAATCCATACATGTGTAGATGGGGGTAAACATCCCTTTAACTAGCATTACCAAACAATAGTGGTTTATATAATCCATACATAGTGTAGATGGGGGTAAACTATCCCTTTAACTAGCATTACCAAACAATAGTGGTTTATATAATCCATACATAGTGTAGATGGGGGTAAACTATCCCTTTAACTAGCATTACCAAACAATAGTGGTTTATATATCCATACATAGTGTAGATGGGGGTAAACTCCCCTTTAACTAGCATTACCAAACAATAGTGGTTTATATAATCCAACATATGTAGATGGGGGTAAACTATCCCTTTAACTAGCATTACCAACAATAGTGGTTTATATAATCCATACATAGTGTAGATGGGGGTAAACTGTCCCTTTAACTAGCATTACCAAACAATAGTGGTTTATATAATCCATACATAGTGTAGATGGGGGTCAACTATCCCTTTAACTAGCATTACCAAACAATAGTGTTTTAAATCCATACATAGTGTAGATGGGTAAACTATCCCTTTAACTAGCATTACCAACAATAGTGGTTTATATAATCCATACATAGTGTAGATGGGGGTAAACCATCCCTTTAACTAGCATTACCAAACAATAGTGGTTCATATAACCCATACATCGTATAGATGGGGGTAGACTATCTCTTTAACTAGTTGAAAGACCTTTACAAGATTTGCTTTAATAAAACAAATAATAACTACCTGTCAACTGTATTTCTTTTAGGATAAAAACACATAAATACCAGAGGGTATAAATCAGAAATGTGACCTTTGAAACTAAACAGAATCACGTCGGTGAAAAAAAATGTTCCATATTGTAAAAAATGTTCCTTAGCATAATATGTCAATCTAGTAGCCTTAAGCCTTCATTCTATTTCATGTAAATTGTATTATTAATGACATTAATGTCTTCTTAATTGACATTTTATGCAGTATTCCTTTTCACGCAGTGACAATTACTTTTTCAATAATGCCCTAGGGGAGATTACACACTGGGCGAGGAAAGGAAAAGGAAGAGTAAAGGTGCCCATACACTATTTAAGACATTAGAAAGATGTCCAATCTCTCATAAAATAAATGTCCAATCTATCTAGAACCGCCTAGCCAGTTATTTCATGCAATCAATTTCAGATCACAAAATGAATGGGTCAGGTAGGAACATCTCAAAATAAAAACCGCTGCTTGTAAAATGTGGTCTTTAGACATTAGATAGATATCTTAAATCTATCTAATGTCTGCCTAGTGTATGGCCAGCTTAAGACACACGTGATGGTTTCCTGAGATATTTCAAAGCACTCAGAGACTATTTTCCATAACACAGACCAACTAGGACACATGGAGGTGACGTGTTATAATTTGAAATCTCTCCTTGGCTTGATCCATTCGGTAAAATCATGATAATTAGGGATGGGATCCAGGTCCGATCTGGACCCAGTTCTGATGCAGAACTCCCAGTTCTGAAGGTCCGAACTTCGAAAATTACTTTCGAGGGTTACCAAATCTAATTTCTAGGGTTACCCAAACTTTTCATCTCCAAAGTAGATAACCCTTCAAAGTAGCTTCGGCAACCCTCCAAAGTAGATAACCCTCCAAAGTAGATAAACCTCCAAAGTAGATAACCTTCCAAAGTAGCTTTCATAACCCCCAAAGTAGATAGTTTGCCAAAGCTACTTTGGAGGATTAAATACTTTGGAGGGTTACCGAAGCTACTTTGGAGGGTTATCTATGTTGGGGTGTTACAGAATCTACTTTGGAGGGTTATTTACTTTGGAGGGTTATATACTTTGGAGGTTTATCTACTTTTAATGGTTATCTACTTTGGAGGGTTACCGAAGCTACTTTGGAGGTTTATCTACTTTGGAGGGTTACCGAAGCTACTTTGGAGGTTATTCTACTTTGGAGGGTTACCGAAGCTACTTTGGAGGTTTATCTACTTTGAGGGGTTACCGAGGCTACTTTGGAGGGTTGTCTGCTTTCTAATGTTAACAAATCTATTTTTGAGGGTTACTGAATCTACTTTCAAAGGGTTTTCTATTTTTGAGGGTTCTCAAACATACAAGGTTATTTTCCAGGGTTTCTGAAAGTAGCCTGGAACATACATGCAGAAGCTCGAAAATAGCTCATATGTAGGAAATTAGTATGTGTTTCCCTGACCATTTCCCAGGTGCCTGAGCCATCTACTGTAAGTAAACCTAATTTTTTTACCCATATTTTACTCTGAACTTTCAGATTTTTTTTCCGCATTAGCTTCTATGGGTCCATTTTCGGATTTTATAAAAATCCAAAAATGGAAGGAAACAGCTGGTTTTGAACATCTCGAATGGTAACGTTTAAAGATGAACATAGTTGGGATTCTTATGCAGCCAATAACATGGCTGCAATCATCTCTAAAAAAATGGCAGGTGCTTACCAGGATCATGTGACCGGTGGAGATGTCCATATTTGATTGGACCGGTTCTTCGCTCCAAGATGAAGTGCTGCTCCTGGCAGTGGGGCTCTGCATTGGTCCATCGCTGAACTGAGAAGAGATGCTATTGATGCGTGAACTGTGAAGGGGCTCTGGGCGATCTGAAGACTTGACAGCCATGCGCTGCCGACACAGCTCCTAGAAGAAATCAGAGAGAGAGAGAGAAAGATCAATGAGATGAATTTAAAATTGAGTGTCAGTCAATGCAAACAGTAGACCCTTTCAATGCAGTATCCGTAGAACTGTTGGGGGCCATTTTTATGTTAAATAAACTTATTATTCTGTCCCAAACATGAAACCAAGGGACTACTCGTACACTGTGGGCCATGTCAGCAAGTTGGCATAATGTTATTCGTGTAAGTGACCTCAACACAAAAATATAGCACATAGTTTGTAAACTTTCCTCAGATATTGTAGTCAATTAGAATGCAAAACAATGCACCACAGTTATTGGTTGCACTGAAAAGCCTCAAGGCAATGTCCTAACCTTGATAAAGAAAAGGCTTTGAATTAGAGAGAAACCCTCCAGCTGTTGATAAGTCTCAAATTCCCATCACTGCTCAGACATTGGCTAGAAGTCCTCACACGTCAATCTGACATCCCTATGGGATGGTACCTTTAAATCTGTGCTGCCCTCATTTACCTGATGACATGTGCATAGAAAAAAATGAAAAACTTCAGGATTAAACACATTTAGCCTCATTTACCCAGAGCTAAAACCACTTGGTCCCTCTCTATTTAATACAACGGTTGCGGCTCCAATTGGTATACGGGCGTCTTTTATAAAGCCCACGCTGACGTTGAAACTCCTGTCTTAAGGTCACCACTGGTAAATAGGTTAGTGTGACATTGACAGCTATTTGAATGCACAATGTCAATGTTAAGCAAAGATCCACCTGTGTAAATGCAAAAAATAGCAAGTCCTGCAGTTTCCCATCTTTAGCATAGATAATATGGCAAAGCTGATTGGTCAACTGCTCTCACCATCTCTCCCTGGCCAAAGAATACTGGGCACGTCGGAGCACGGCAGATAAGAAGAGGATTGGAGGGAGTAATCACAGGGTTTATGGCACCCATATATCCACCAATCACGATATTGCATGATCCTTGGTTTGTGTATGGCCAATCGTACTCGTGGATTTGAGAATTCGATATTTATAGACATTTTATTTATATTACGTGTGTACGGGGCCTAACTTCACCCAGGGGTGTCTTTGCTGAGAAATGAACCTACAGTGTGGGTTCCCTTGCAGGTAAGTACACAGGTTCAGAGAGAAAACTGTCTTATACGGTTAAATCTTGCAAATGAATTGAGAAGGAAAATCTATTAGACATGATATTAGTGGAAATTCCCTTTCATGAGCTGCACATTACATCACATTAGCTTCTTGGTAAATTATGGAGCAGCCTCACTCTCTGCGAGATGCTAATCACCAAACGTAATGGTTTGTACTGAACTTCCCATTACTGAGCACTTCCTATGCAAGTCTAACATAACGATAATAAGGTAAAGCAATATGTAACACAACTAGAGTTTTATGGACTGCGGCAAGTGAATTCTGGGTATGACTACATCCAAGGACCAGGACAGAACTAAACTCTCCCATAATGCTATAATAATGAATAGTAATTATTAATAATAGTTACTATTATAATAATTAAAAATATAATTTTTCTCGTTCATTATAATTAATATTATTAACCAGAATATACAGGCTATTCGTTATATGGCCATAGACACTATTTTCTACATGTGGACTTTCAATACATTGTTGACTGACGTTGGATAATGCTGGATAATGTTCTTAAAAGGGAAGAGATGGAAAACACTGACAATTTTTGTTTCAAAATGTGAAAAAAATTTTTTTGTAATTTTCTATCACAATTTTCGAATATTCAATTACAATTCAATTTTTTATTGCAATTTTCGAAAAAAAATTTACAATTGGAATTTACAAAAAAAAAAAAAACATTGACAATTTCCGATTACAGTTTTCTAATATTCGATTTTTTAATTTTCCCATCACAGATTCCAAAAGTTTGGAAAATGTTGAAAATTCTGCAGATTTTCTAAACCAGCAGTTCCGAACCTAAACTAGGTTCATTTAGAAACTGGGGCGTATGATTATAAAAGGACTCGACTCAACACAAAATAGACTTGACGCAACAACTGTCTACTTAGTGCCCATTAACACATGACCAAAGCAGAATAACATTGATACAAAACTAGGAAGTGGTCGTTTAACTTGCGAGAACACCAATCGTTTTCTTATTAACCGTAGAGCACGTTCCCTTTAATATCATATACGGAACAGACGTCCCATAACAACAGGTCAAGGTCAAAGTGGCTCGATAGTTGCTCAGTGGTCCAGCACTTTCTATTCTTTCCTGTGTTCAATCTAAACAGTTTTCATGAAAAGATCTGAAATATTCCCAAGATGAATGTGGCTCTGGTGACCCTCCCAGGAGTCATGTAACCGATACACGGCCTTAACACGTCCCATTAATTCTGAATTAGCAAAGTGCTTTTTCGGTGTATTTATTTCTTTAAATGTAGTCATTAAAGACACAAGAAACCAACAAATTAAAAAAAAAACACGGAACAAAGAGAGAGGCTGTAAGAGAATTGGCTTTAAACACATCCCAGCTTCTTTGGCGAGGCAGTAATTAAACCTAATTAATTACAGTCAAACGAATCAAATTTAACTGGATAGTCAGAAGTCTCTCTCGCTTTTATTGCAGGATTAGCACATATAGCTCACTACCACGTGTCAGTCTCAGCTATGTCATGTAAATAGCTTGAGATAGATGGTTTAATTATCCTGAATGCCTAGCTATAGTGTCCTCATTCTAATTGGCTTCACATTGAACCTTCCACCTTGGACTTTAACCTGCAAGAAATGCAGCTGCCAGATTTATCCACCCTACTTCCTAAACCATCCACCCTCCCCCTCTTAACCCAACAGTGAGAATTCCTACCCCTGGCTATGCTCTGCCTTCCATATGACAATTAAGGAGCAGATAATAACTTGGCATGAGGATAGCAAGTATAGAGGAACCCTGGGTTGTGATGAATGGCAGCCCATTTAAAAGCTCTGGTTCTTGTCCCAAAACCATTCCATCAGCTCTTTGGATTAGGCTAATGCTGGCAGATGTCCACCCTTTCGCCTAATCGGCACATTGAGGGTTTTTTCCCCCCTCGTCTTTCACTTTAACTGACTTTAAAGAGACAGCATCATCGAGAGGTCTGGGTTGAAGGACCTGATTATTATTATTATTTTTTAAGGAGATAATGTATAAAAACCCGTATAACTAAATTGCAAGCTCCCTACAGAAAACTAAAAAATGGAAGTATTCATTGGATAGTTTCAAAAAAGCTAATATAGATGAGTTTCTGCAAACAAGGAACTTTGTTCAAGTTACTGGGATTGATACATAAAGTAGAATTGATCCAGAGAAATTTCCAATTGTCACTTGGAGTCAGGAAGGAATTTCCCTCCCATCATAAATCTAGTGGGTTTTTTTTTGCCTTCCTCTGGATCAACAGTTAGGCAGGAAATGAGGATATTGCTAGATGGGTTGGGCTGGATGGACGTATGTCTTTATTCAGCCTCAAATACTACTATACTATACTGTACAGTACTGTACTCTACTGTACTATACTATATTATACTATACTGTACTGTTTACATTGGAGAAGCGAGGTTTGTGTGGGGACATGATAACCGTATACAAATATATTAATGGGCCATACAATAAACTCTCTGGTGCATTGTTCACTAATCAGTCATATCAGAGGACTCGTGGACATCCTTTAAGGTTGGAAGAAAAGAAGTTTCATCTTCAGGTTAGGAAAGGTTTATTTACAGTGAGAATGGTGAAACTATAGAACTGTCTTCCAGCAGATGTGGTAATGGCAAGTTCACTGAATAGCTTTAAAAGTGGCCTGGATAAGTGTCTAAAACTAAAAAATATTGAGAATTACTGGTATTAATACATCTACTGTAGTTCTGTTTGGTACAGGGATACTATATAATATTGAGAATTACTGGTATTAATACATATACTGTAGTTCTGGTTGGTACAGGATACTATATAATATTGAGAATTACTGGTATTAATACATATAATGTAGTTCTGTTTGGTACAGGGATACTATATAATATTGAGAATTACTGGTATTAATGCATATAGATCTGGTTGATCCAGGTATACTTTCTGATTGCCGTTTGAAGTCAGGAAGGAATTTTCCCCCCTTTTTTAGCTGGGGTTTTTTGCCTTCCTCTGGATCAACTGTTAGGTAGGGTTAAAAAAAAAAAAAAAGGGGGGATGAATAGGTTGGACTTGATGGACGTATGTCTTTATTCAACCTTAATTACTATGTTACTATGTTACTATGTTACTATGTTACTATACTGTACTGTACTATACTGTACTGTGCTATACTGTACTGTACTGTACTATACTATACTCTACTATACTATACTGTACTATACTATACTGTACTGTACTATACTATACTATACTGTACTATACTGTACTGTACTATACTGTACTGTACTATACTATACTGTACTATACTATACTGTACTGTACTATACTGTACTGTACTGTACTATACTATACTGTACTATACTATACTGTACTATACTATACTGTACTGTACTATACTATACTGTACTATACTGTACTGTACTATACTGTACTGTACTATACTATACTGTTCTATACTATACTATACTGTACTGTACTATACTATACTGTACTGTACTGTACTATACTATACTGTACTATACTATACTGTACTGTACTATACTGTACTATACTGTACTGTACTGTACTATACTATACTATACTATACTGTACTGTACTATACTATACTATACTATACTGTACTATATACTATACTGTACTATACTATACTATACTATACTATACTGTACTATACTATACTATACTATACTGTACTGTACTGTACTATACTGTACTATACTGTACTGTACTATACTATACTGTACTATACTATACTATACTATACTATACTGTACTATACTATACTATACTATACTGTACTGTACTATACTATACTATACTAAATACATGGTAATATTTTCACTAAATCCCATGAGTCTTCAGACGTGCAAGCAATCTCCAATATCGCTGTGCAAACCAGGAATCCACAAACCCCATGTTAATCAGAATTCTGATATTATGTGCTGGGGACTCCTGGTGTGCCCAGATATTGGTGTTGCTTTGATCTGGACCGAAATGAAGGGTCTTGTGTCTATTGGTGAGTCTGCACGTCTTTTAAACCATGATTTGAATGAGTTTGTTACCAACACCCACCCAGAGATTCTGGGTGATGCTTCTTAATTACTAGGTGTTTAACTTAGGGGTAGGATTCATGGTTAGGATTTGAGCTTCTCCTGTTTTGCTTAGTTATTTTTTTAAACATGTGATATAGACAGTAATGGTCCTTGTACTTGATACTTTGTTGCTAATTTAATGGTAAATTTACTGTACATGGCAGTGGGACCTGTGAAATGGTCTGGGAAACACATACAAATATCCAGAACTTGTTTAAATATTAACTTTCCCCACAATCAAGCTATTTTCCAGCCTCTGCATTGAATTTTCAAGGGTTATCGAAATCGATCGCCACATTCGTGGGTCATTACGGAATTCTAGAGTTACCAAATACCACATTCGAGTGTTATGGGCAAATTCGAGGGTTAGCGAATGCCACATTCGAGGGTTATAACCAAATCTGAGGGTTACCAAACTCTGCACGCATTCGAGGTATATGGACGAATTTGAGGGTAAGCAAACGCCACATTTGAGGGTTATCTCCAAATTAGAGGGTTACCGAACGCCGCGTTCAAGGGTTAGGGCCGAATTAGGGGGTTAGAAAATGTCGCCCATTCTAGGGTTATGAAGCGCTAAAGTTGAGGGTTAGCGATTCAAAAATTAGAATCTTTATTAATTATCATAGGTAAGTCCGCGATTTTTAAATTTCATAGTTTGAAGAATCCGAAAAAGTCAAAGTTCATACAAACTCAGATGGGGGGTGGGGATATTTTTCCCTTTAGTTCCCCTTTAAGGTGTAAAAGGGATTTACCAAGAGCACAATTAGTGATTGCCCATCTCTGTAATTAATGTCATACAGTGGGTGTTGGCTAAGGAAGAACCAACCTGCCGGGGTTCCACCATTTGGTTGGCAGAAATGTTCTAAGTGTCAGCATGGAATTTCTATTGTCAAACCAGATTTGGGTTAAAACTCTGGCTCATCCTCATCCAAGTGATGACCAATGTAAACCTGTAACATACGCGTGGACATTTACTGGAGCATAATGTACTGGTTAGGAAAGTCTGTAGATTCCAACTATAATGTAAGTGATACAATGGTTCTAGGGCCACTACAACACTGTACCTACCCTCTGAAGTCAACTCTCTACCCACAGTCCAGCTCTAAGCAGCCACGTTGGCTAAATTATATAAAATACAGATACACTGCCTGATGTAACCTGAATGCTTCGGTAAAGGCTTCCAACCATTGGCCGTGACCTCATCTTTACAGCTTGGACTGATGGACGATCCTCGAAAGCAGAAGCACATAGGGGAAGTGTCAGTGAGGGATCGGGCTGGGTAAGTCCTTTCAAATGCGTCTTTGGAATTGGTAAGTTTTAAGAAATGGGGTTTTAACCTGTATGTAAAATATCAACTTGAAGGTAGACGATAAGAACTTTTATTGAATAACCCTGGTAATTTACACCATTTGAAAGCTAACATCTGATTGGCTGGGTAAAATTAGCACCAATTATACGATAAGAACTTTTATTGACTAACCCTGGTAATTTACATCATTTGAAAGCTAACATCTGATTGGTTGGGGCAAAATTAGCACCATTTTTAATGATAAGAACTTTTATTGAATAACCCTGGTAATTTACACCATTTGAAAGCTAACATCTGATTGGTTAGGGTAAAATTAGCACCATTTATACGATAAGAACTTTTATTGACTAACCCTGGTAATTTACACCATTTGAAAGCTAACATCTGATTGGTTAGGGCAAAATTAGCACCATTTTAAACGATAAGAACTTTTATTGAATAACCCTGGTAATTTACACCATTTGAAAGCTAACATCTGATTGGTTGGGGCAAAATTAGCACCATTTTTAATGATAAGAACTTTTATCATCTCTCTGCATATGTTTAATGGAGAGCTAAAACACTTTCTGTGTTATTGTCTATAAGTATCTGTTCTCCTAGACAGAAACTCTATTTGTCAATTAACACAAATATACACACATATAAGTGTTCTGTACAACCAGCCAGCAAGGGCGCAGGATACAATACAATGTTTTGGAACAGGCCACGGATACAAATTTTTCTGCAAACAAAAACATTGTAGTACGATATGAATTTCCTTCTGTATGTGAATTCTATTTATCTGTGTCTGTAGAATGGATTTTAATGATGGTTAACGCTGTGCTGTTGTTTTTTATCTCCATGTTTTTGTACGTAGAACACGTTGTCTTTAATTCAGTAAGTGCTGATACTTTACTTTATCTTCCATCACATATTAAATTGAACTGCTAGCGCAAGCATATTATTGTATTACCCAGGGAGACCTAGAAAAAACTGCAATTGCAATGTACAGTTGGAAAGGAAAATCGAAAGTTTTGACTGAGCAAATTTCGCTTCTACTTTTATGTGTACCTTCCACCGTATAATTTCTACCAACCCATTCATTGGGAAGGGTAATCTACCTATTGGTGATTATTAAACGCAAGGTGGATAATATAATACCACCTATTATTGTAACCATGTTCATCAAACTGTGGGATCATTTAAAAAAAAAAAAAAAAAAATATTTCTTTAAAGATAATAAAACCTTTTTTCCTTTTATCCTTTGGGGAGGGACTTGTGCACTAGAGATGTAATGTGGGTTCAAAGTCCTGGGGAAACATTCGCAACTCCCGGATTTCACGGAATCCGGATTTTCCGAATTTTTGTTTTTTATCGAAATTTCTAGGAAAATCGAAAATCAAAAGTAGACAATTATCGAAATCGAAACCGCGAAATGAAAGTAAGGATCGATATTGGTAATCCTCGAAAGTAATGATCGATTTCGGTAACCCTCGAATTTGCAATATCGATAACCCTCGAAAGCAAGAAACGATTTCGGTAACCCTCGAATTTGTAATATCGGTAACCCTCGAAAGTAATGATCGATTTCGGTAACTCTCGAAAATGGAATGCGGAAGCTTGAAAACAGCCCGATCGTGAGGAAAGATAGTTTTAAAATAAGTTTTGGTTCTATTTACCGGTTCCCCAGACCATTCCCCAGGTCTCTGTGTCATTTACAGTAACCGACTATTACTATGTGTCCCTCAAAATGGACAGAAACTTTAAAAAAAATTTCTCTCATAGACTTCTATGGGTTTGTTTTTCGAATTTCAAAATTTCAAAAATTCTAACACGGAACGAAACTCAACAGTTTCAAACATCTCTATTGAGCGCGTGTATGCAACATTCCTAGAGGGATGACTTATTTTATGCCACCAAAGTAAGTCTTAGAATTAATATTAGAAAGAGCACACTCCTACCTTTAAAATTGCTAAAGGATCCTGCATAAAGCTGCAAATAATCCAAGCCTATAAGCAGTATAAGGGGAAGTGGTTCCTTCTTATGCTATGAGCCATGACATCACCAGCACCATTTCTCAACCCCCTGCTGGTGAATTAAGCCCGCCTTCTTGTATCCTACTGCATCAGCTGCATCACAAGCCCTAGCCCCAAAATATTTCATTGTTTTAAAGTTAGCCATAAGCATGAAAAGTTAAATTGTTCTCTATCTCTAATTTATAATTTATCCATAGGCACTAAAAAACACAGAAAATGGCTGCAGCTCTGTAAGTACCTTCAGAAAAAAAAATATTTTGGGGTCTATGGGACTTTTTTTTGGCACAAGCAAAGACACGTGCCTGTCACAGAGACAATGCAGACCAGGAAGCAAAACTTTACAAGCCTATAACTTTGGATTCAAAATAGTAAGATACATCTTGTGAGTTGGAATGAGTTAAACTGCATAATTAAAACTGTTCAATCCCCCTTGTAATGTGTCTGATATCTTTGATTGTGTTTGGACCCCATAAGGTTTGTCTTTGATAGGAACTATAAATAGACATTGAAATCATTTGTATATTTTGCTCCAATGCAGTCAACTCGCAACAGCCAATGAGATTTTTCCTTTCATTCTAACAGCAAGTAGCTCAATGATTACAATGATTTATAGACATTCTCGGTATAATAAATTCCTGTTACATCTCATTCCATATGGTAAAACATGATCTTCTAATCCCACCTCCAATGCAAATTTTTCAACAAGCCAAAGCACTCATAGGGCTTGAGAAACCCGATGTGTTAGATAATTAGTGCAGCTATTATCACTGGTAATTTTAGCAATTAAAGCTTCTGGTAATTATTTCTGCTTTCAGATGTTAGGCCTTGATGATTTATTATTATGTATTCTAAATACTTGTCTAAAATAATTAAGCAGAAGGTCAATGAGTTATAATAGAAATGGATTAAAAGATCCACATGACTACTATTTGGTTTCCTAGTGGCCCTGCGCAGAACACACCAAGAAAGGACCATATTATTAAAGGGCAGGCAACAATTTTGCTTCAGGCCCCGAGAAACAAAATAGGCTCCATTAAAAGGGTAATTATGTACGCCTCTACTGTATAAGGCTTGTCTAGAACCCTCTTCTTCTTTCTAGCCAATCAAAGGGTTTAAAGGTGGTTTGTTAAGGTTTATTCTACACATTAATAATGAACTAATCCCCTAAGTATCAATGTACAAATATTAACCCAGTTTTTGGCATTTTAACAATCAATTTTAAGTACAATTTGCTCAGTAAAAATACACCACCATTTGATTGCAACCTGTGAATGAGGTTAAGTTACAGGATAAGGTTACTGAATAAAACACAAAATGGCTGCTTTTATTAACTAAAGCAATTTTGTACCTTTAGTGTGAAAACTTTTGTCCCCAGAACACCGATACATTGAAGATTCTTCTCCAGTAAGTACATGTAAGAAGCAGATTCTGTAATTAGAAAGGCTTCCATGTTGTTGCCAGTTCAACTCACAGCCCAAGTAGTCTTCTCGTGGGCATGTGCACCTATTGGCCATACCCCCCTGGCCCCAGTATTTGCTCTAAGCACATATTTTCTATACAAATGTCTCCATGCCAATATAAAAGTCCTCACTTTGAAAGCTGCTATTAACATGCAGTTTATTTTCCAGCCAGCAGGAATTGCAGTCGGCCTGCCAGGAATATTGATATTTTTCTGTGCATTCGGTTTTTAGCAAAAGATAAAGGGGGCGATGCACCAAAGGGCGCATCACTCCTGTTTTGGAGTTTTAGTCACGATAACCGATGTTATATCGGTTAGCGTGACTTAAACTCCTTCCTTGCGGCGGCTGCGCGGCTAATGCGTAAGTTAACAGCGCAGCCGCCGCAAGCAATGTTATATGGCGAAATCGGCATTTTATTGCGGCACTTTCAACGCCAGCTGATAGCTGGCGTTGAAAGTGTCGGAATCGAACAGCGACAGGTAGCGATGTTCCGAGTGCCGCTATCGGCATATAACATCGCCGGGTTGTTTGCACCGGGTTGCCGATAGCGGTGCTCGGTGCATCGGCCTGAAAGTTTATAAATTTAAATGTTTCCATATATCTCTGATGTGTTAGTGGATTTATGTAATAGTTTTTAGAAACACACAGCCCGTGAGGTTACAAGTTCTAATCACCAAATATTTTTATTTTCTTTCTGTCTTAATGCTGGTTAGGAAATAAACTGCAATTACATTTTTCTAATGAATGTGTGTGTGTGTGTGTGTGTGTGTGTGGGGGGGGGGTTGTTTCCCAACACAATTATGCACTGTTAAGTATCTGTTTTGTGCTGCAACATGATATGTGCCTAACAGAGATGAGTTTATGAGTTTCTGTGCTGTTATATGATTGGCTATCTGCTTCTAAGGGGCAGGACAGACTGCAGGGTGCCTGTTTTGATCTGCTGTGCTGTTTCACATGTGAAATGTACTGCAATCACAGATCTTTTTTCTTAAAGGGCATGTCCGCATTGGTGTTATTTACCAGTTTATTACATAGATTTGTAACCAGATATTTAATGCTAAGTTTTGGCAATGGTGTCAACCTCCTTCCTCTGCTCAATGAGCTTTTTATAAGCTTGAGCATGTGCAGATGTGGAATCAGGGGAAACAGCAGTCAATCTTTGGCTGTGATGTCAACAGTCATGGCCTTGATTGGCTGCATGGACAGAGGAACCAACATGGCGATAATTGTTCTTAAAAATCTGGTAAGTAATGCATATAATAATGTGCTGAATATATTGGTTGGATTTGGGAGCAGGTAACTGACACATTACAAGTTTTTTGGTTTTAAGGGTGGGCATGGCCTTAAGTTCATCTTTTTCATTTTCTGGCCCAGGAACATAATCTGTATAACAAATTTCGATTGGTGATACCAACATGGGTTGGATACCATGGATTCAAGGAATTAGAAGATGTTCTAAGCTAAAAACGGATCACAGTAAATTCTACTCATCTTCCTTTTGGATATTTTATAACAAGAGTAACTTGACTTTAAATATTAAATTTAATAATCTCATACTATATTTCCTTTTACTCTTTTGACATTTTAACCCCCCTCCCTCGTTGACCATGTTTATTTCATACAGTTTGTGCTACGCACTTTACTTTTAAACTCCCCCTGCCCTTGGCATCTTGCTACATAAAAAAAAACCTTCCTTCTACAGTCTTGATCCCATAGACTCTATAATGTACACAGGTCAGGAGCTGACACATGTCTGTGTTAAATACAGGCAACTTGATTACTGACTGCATGAAACCATGAGTAATGGGAGGTGTCATGTGGGTCCTACAAATGGTCACTAATACGCTACCATAAGGTAAATACCACTCTTCAAAATTATAGGTACGTGGTGCCAGCAGATATTGATATTACTGTTCATACCAATTAGAGATGAGATCTGAGTCCAACTAGGACCCAGATCCAACACGGAACCCTACAGTTCCGCAATCTGAACGTTCTATCCAAAACCAGGTGGATTGTTTGGATTTCGGGACTCCAGACCGTATTTTTGAGGATTATTGAATGTTCGCGGTTATTTTCGGTAACCCTCAAAAAATTCCTCGAACAAGGATCAGGAACTACTTTCAGGCTTCCAATAGTATTTTCGAGGTTTACTAAAAATAACCTCGAATGTTCAGTAACTCCTAAAAATATGATCGAAAACTTAAAACTAATTCCGAATCGTATTTTCGAGGGTTATTGAACGTTCAAGGTTATTTTGGGTAACCCTTGAAAATACGATTGGAAACTTGAATGCAGTTTCCGTTCCTCGTTGACTTTGAATGTTCAGCGATACTCGAAAATACGATCCGAATCCTTGAAAGTAAGTTCCGTTTTCAGATTTTCAGATCTTTGTGTTTTTTCCGAGTTCCGTAAACATGAAAACAGAACTAAACTTACGAATTTCGGCCATCTCTAATACCAATGTTATTAAATGGATTGGCTGAATCTAGTGGAACAAACACAAGTAAACATGCTGGATTTGCACAATAAATCTGTCTAATATGAAATACAAATCACAAAAACTCACCAAACCTAATGCCATTTACACAGATGTTTCCTGCCAACAAGAAACACTGAACCCCAAACTGTTGTTGGTCACCTGGCGTGGAATCTCCAGGTTCAGTTCTTGAATAAATCTAAAGGGATGTTACTTATAAATCTATTGGCATACTATAATACTACATTGCACCACAACCACCATCTACAAATGTTTGTAAGTCATAATGTGTATTTCTCAGTATGTGACAGATTTGCTTAGTGTATAACGTTAGAAATAGATGGTTCTGTGCTGAGCTTTAGAGATAGGATCTGGGTCCATCTCGTAGCTGGATCCGACACAAAACCCCTTGGTTCCGAAATCCGAATGTTCTGTCCGAAACCAGAAGGATCATTCAGAACTCAGGACTTCGGAGACCATTTTCTTTAATTACTGAAAGTTCCGAACGTTCAAGGAAACTCGAAATTAGTTTATGATCGTATTTTCGATGATTATCGAACATTCAAGGCTATTTTTGAAAATAGCCTTAAATGTTCGATAATTATCGAAAAAGTCCCAAAAGTATGTTACGTTTTCAGATTTTCGGATCTTCGGGACTGTCCCGAGATTTTTCGTAAAAGTAATGGCATTCACTAAAGAGCTGCCAGGGTAATCATGGAATTAGAGAAAAGGGCGCTTGCATGGGTATATGATTACTGTGTATAAATACATTAACGGGCCATACAATAAACTATCTGGGGCATTGTTCACCAATAGAACATGTCAGAGGACACGTGGACATCCCTTAAGACTTGAAGAAAAAAGGTTTAGGCTTCAAGTTCGGAAAGGGTTTTTCACTGTGAGAACGGTAAAGCTATGGAACTGTCTTCCAGTGGATGTTGTTATGGCAGGTCCATTGGTCAGTTTAATAAAAAGCTGGATGAGTTTCTACAAACAAGGAATGTTACAAGTTACTGGTATTGATACATAAAGTAGAGTCGGGAAAGGGTTTGTCACTGTGAGAACGGTAAAGCTATGGAACTGTCTACCAGTGGACGTTGTTATGGCAGGTTCATTGGTCAATTTAATAAAAAGCTGGATGAGTTTCTACAAACAAGGAATGTTACAAGTTACTGGTATTGATACATAAAGTAGAGCTGGGAAAGGGTTTGTCACTGTGAGAACGGTAAAGCTATGGAACTGTCTTCCAGTGGACATTGTTATGGCAGGTTCATTGGTCAGTTTATTAAAAAGCTGGATGAGTTTCTACAAACAAGGAATGTTACAAGTTACTGGTATTGATACATAAAGTAGAGTTGGGAAAGGGTTTTTCACTGTGAGAATGGTAAAGCTATGGAACTGTCTTGCAATGGATGTGGTGATGGCAGGTTTATTGGATAGTTAAAAAAATAAAGAATGTTACATTTTACTGGTATTGATACATAACATTGTAGTTGATCCAGGGATATTTCTGATTGCTACTTTTTTTTCCACATTAAAGAGTGTTTTTTTTACCTTCCTCTGGATCAACAGTTAGGTAGGAAATGTGGGTATTGCTAATTAGGTTGGACTAGATGGACATATACTTTACTATGCCTTTTATAAGTCTTATTTACATATAATTTACATAAAATTAATTTTATTCGTTCATGAAACAAAATGTCTGTGAATGAATAGAAATCCCCAAGATCCCTCAACACAGCCCACCCATTTTCCCAATAGCCAATTTTTGTAAAATTATTAATGAGAAATTAAGGCCTTCTATAGACAATTAGGTAAAACCCAATACAGTAATGCCGAGGCAGAGAATATGGACAAGTTTTAATTCAAAGTATCAATTTTAGAGATAAAAAAATCAGAGAAAAGTGGTTGTATTGTTCAGGTTTCAGTTTTAAATAAAAGATGAGTTGGGTTGGAATTGTGGGAAGAGAAACAAAGAGCATTGTGGGTAAGAAGAAAAAACATTCGATGAAAACTAAAGGCTGACGATAGTCAAAGTTCAGGGGTTTCTCTGTGCAATGAGAACCCAAATTTACCCTTTCTGGGTCGCACGGGAACTTCTTCAGCTCCCTTCTTCTAGTCAGAATAGGTTGGTGGTCCACCCAGTGAGGATATGCTGTTACAATTCGATGTTTCTTCCTTTCATTTATGAACATTGTCAGATCCAATGATACTGGCTGCTTTTCCTTTAACTAGAAGCCTACGACATCACATCCTTTCCAAGGGTGTCTACCATATTTAGAATTTGGGTGTGGGGGTTTTATACATCAGTTATACAAGTAGATAATCTTACTGCCCTATTCTATTGGTAGTTTGTCCTCGTCTTGGCCACCATTTATCAGAAGAAATGAATTGTTCAGCAAGTATTGGCTGTTTTTAAGAACTTTTTACCATAAACCTCTGTTTCAAGTACATAGAATGGGGTTTCTATATATACATACATTATGGAAAAGGATCTTAATGACCTACAACTTTAGCAGGGATAATTATATATTTCAACTGCATAAGAGAACCATTTATGGTCAGGGATGGGACCATGTGATTGTTTTCTATTTCAGGAATTTGTCAACAAACAATTAAAATAACAAGGAGTCTATGGGATTAGGAACGTTAAGATGAATAAATCTTATACCTCAACTGTCTCGTCTACTAACACAAAACTCCTAGAGTCACGTGACCCAAATCTCTTTATAAGGGGAAGTCAGGAAGAGTAGATATCATTTTCTCTAACATATTTAGGGGTTGGTGCAAGTTTGCTCAATCAGTTTTTACTGGGTTACTGTAGTTAAATAACATATAATTGGTTGATGCTGGTTAATATCGCAGGCAAATTTTCGCACCTTGTATTGCATCAGCCTCTTATTCCCTCATTTCATTCCAATTATTGGCAAACTCACATATTGCAAACCCACACAAACAGTCATTTCCACCCATAAGTCTATTACAATTTTGTGTACTATATTCACATTTCCAACAAACGGCCACTATTTGTTATTTAATACAAACCTGTATTGACTCCCTACACACTGCCCTGGATAATTAGTGGATATTTTCCTCTTACATACAATGACTTAATTGCAAAACAAACTGCAGGGTGATGTACAAAGAGTCGCAATTGCAATCTTAAAGTCACACAGCAGTTTAAGGGAATGTTACAAAATGACAATTTAGACTTTGAGGGCCCTTTTGCTTGACTTTGTAACTCCAGCAGATGGTTTTCGGGCTGGTGGTGGTCATTAACCTACATATAATTTGGAGTAATCATGCCCTTTAGGGACATGGAAGGGTTAATGGACACCTCCCCTTGACTCCTCTTCTTTTACTCATGGGTAATGATACCCAAAAGATGTAGGTCCTCACCCCTGGATACTTTATTGATCATTTGTTATACTTACATAAAATGTTCCGGTTGGTTTTCTTCCTGCTTGTAAAACAAAATTGGAGGCCGTAACCCACTATGTAGAATACAATGGCCCCTAGCCCATTTTTTTTTTTGGAACACACAACGTTTAGAGGGATACAACCACCCTTCATCAGATCTCTGCAGTCTGCAATGTAGCTAATGGTAAGACACAATCTGCAGTGGAGAGCGATTATGTCTCTGTACATAATTCTAATTTTATCCTGGCAATTAGTTTATCCATTACCATTAGATCCTACCCTGAAGAGCTTACAATGTAAAGGTCCTATTATGCACATTCACAACCTATCACTATATCTTTTTGATTGAGGCCAAATAAAATCCTTACAGATGTAACCAAGGTTTTATTTGAAGACACAACTTGGGGCAAAGCATCCACCGAGCCGTCATAGTAGTGCCAAGTTGGCAAAACTCTACACAACGAGCTCTAAACTTTGTGAATGGTCTCAAGGGAAAGTGTTTGGACTATTTCCAGACATTTACTTCATTAGTAATCCTCTTTACAAATGCATAATCTGATTGTTTAAATGCTAAACTGATTAAAGACTCTCCATTGCAATTTGCTGCAGAAATAAATCGAACAACCAGAGGTTAAGATATAAATTACTTCTATCTTTCTAGCGTTCTGTTTTTTTTACTAGAGATTATGTCTATCTGCAAACACAGCCCAGGAGTAGTTCTTTGGTTAAGGTCCATCCTGAGCAGTAAATAAGTATCAAGCAGTCTCCAAACCAGAACCAGATCTCCTGTTGAAGTCCAACCTGAGCAGTAAATAAGTATCAAGCCGTCTCCAAACCAAAAGAATTATCTGCTTGAACCTAATATTGTATTTGAACTCTGCTGAAAGCATCTCTGCACCATTAACAAATAAATAAAGATTGATATGTTTATTTAAAATTACTACTGTAATAAACTCTACATCCATGACTTTCTCAATCATTATCTTCTAGACGCATAGTCTAGTCCTCAGGTTTTCTCTTTTGGAGAACACTAGTGATGGATCCGAACTCGAACCCGAGTTTGGGTCGAATTTTATGATTTTGTACTCACTCCAAACTATCCAAACTATCCGAACTAGTTTGGTTATTCAAACTCGTGGACTTTCGACAATTATCGAATTTTTGAATTGGTATCCCTCGAATGTAGCCTTCGATTTCAGTAATCCTTGAATGTAGTGGTAACCCTCAAATGTAGCGTTTGGCAACCCTCGAATTGGCCATAACCCTTGAATGTGGGAGACCCGACAATTGCTAGAACGTGGGGAAAGTTAGTGTTTAAATAAGTTTTGGTGACAGTGACATGTTCCCCAGACCATTTCCCAGGTGCCACAGCCATTTACAGTAAGTTGCTATTGATATTTTATCTGTATTTAATCCAGATTTTTAGAACTATTTGGTCCCCATTGACTTCAGGAAGTTCACCATCTCTAGAGGACACTGTAACTCTAATTTAGACTGTTTACTATGTAGCCAAGAGTCCCTACCCTCCATAATAAATTGATCCAGATATTCAGCATGTGGTGGAGAGGAAGAGTGCAAAGATCCATGGTACTAGTAAAATCTACAAAATGAATGTCTATAAAGCAATGTTTTAAAACGATCAGATGTTCGATCGCAGTAAGGATGAAAGTAAAAACAATGAAAAAGTGGTCAATGATAAAGGTTCACTAGTATTAATGCAGTATTGCATTGCTCTATAGAATTGCAACAAGGAAAATGGTGTTATCAGCATAATACCAGGGAAACTTATTCTTCCACTATTTCCTGTATGAAGCTTTCTGTTTCCAGTTTGTCCTTCTTACACATGATGTGTCCGAACGTTCGTTTCGGCCGATAATCGCCCTGTGTATGGGCATTTTATCGGCTGAAATGGACGGTTGTTCGGAGATCTGCCCGGCCAGTTGGGTACTGATCCCCGACCATATGGCCGTTTCGGCCGATAAAGTGCCCATACATGGGCCAATTATCGGTCGAAATGAACATTTGGACACATCGTGCGTCTTGGTTCGGGACCCGCGATCACATGTGTCTATGAGGCTTTAGGCAACATTTTAACATTAGTTTATACCAACATTATACTTCTACTTTAATTTCAGGAGCAATTTATCACAATTATTAACTGTTTGGAAGAAGCAACAAAACAATTAAATGGACACATAAAAAGAAATTTTAGTTGCAAAGTCGCTAATGTAACTGGTAAGTAACTGGTTTAGCTGTAATCAATATCAGCTAAAAACTTATTTCATTGTATGATGACAGCATCTCCAAGAGAAAAGGCATTTTATTCAAAAAGTCAAAATCAATTGCAAGATCTCTAGTCTTGCAGCATTCAGGGAGCAGATGTTACATAGGAAGATGGAATGATCAATACCAGACCTGCATGTTTACAGGGGGTGCTTGTAGGGACTGTTTCAACATCATATCGACCAGACATGGCTATTAGAGATGAGGCTGGACATGGCTATTAGAGATGAGTCCCGGTTTTGAAACAAAGCTGGTTTTGATTTTGGAAATGCGGCATATCTGGCAGAAATTTTGGAACTTGTAGCAAATCGCGGTTGGAATTCACAGACGAAAATCGTGGTAAAAAATTTTAAAAATTCCAATTCAATTCAGTTTGTTCCGCGGGAACTACTGGCGGAACTTAATTTGTCATTTTTTTTCCTTTCTAATGCCTAAGTTCTGACATTGCCATGACATTCGTAAAACCACCTGGCCCAATTATTTTGTGACTTAAATTACCACCTTAATGTCAGTCGCAAACCATGATCCGGCCTAGAAAATTTGCAGGAAGATCGGAAGATAAGAACTGCCACTGAAATTTGGCAAATAAACGAAGGTCACATACATCTGTTCCATTTTACTTACCCGACCGAGTGATCCCGTGACATTCGATCAATCCTGCCGGAACCGTCTCTCACGTTCTTCTATGCGACTGACATGCGATTGCTAAATGAATGGGATTTTGCGATTGCATGTTGGTCACATAAAAGAACGCGAGAGGCGGTTCTGGCAGGATCGATCGTATATCGCGGGATCGCTTGGTCGGGTAAGTAAAACCGAATATCTGTATGGCTACCACTAGCCACAACCACAATGGGATAAAAAGAGCCTTTTTATGTGGTGCTATGTACAAGGTTTATAAATGAAGATAAATTGCAAGAAATGATTTGACGGTTGAGATAAGGGAAGAATTACAAATGGATATCCAAAATGCATGATTTAGGTTTATTGTGCATTATTTATATACAGTGTTATTTTCTGAGCCTTTTTTATGGCTTTAAATTATGTAACACCCTGTACTGTAGCTGGAATTTTAACAGATGATTAGGGTCAACTATTTCTATCAACCAGGCAGTTGTTTAACGGGGTAAGTCCTAACAATAATAATAAAAGCTAATAAATCTAGGCTCATAATTAAGTTCAGACACCTGCTTCTTCGAGCCCAGGCAATTAAACAGCACATTGGATTTCATGGTGGAAAATAGACGAATCGAGAAGTGTTTCTAAAACGACAATAAATAAATAAATATCATTACAGCACTTACGATTGCTGAAGCCTACAAGATACTAACAGGGAGATTCAATAAAAGTTCTTATCGTTAAAAATGGTGCTAATTTTGCCCCAACCAATCAGATCTTATTTAACATTTGAAAGCTAACATCTGATTGGTTGGGGCAAAATTAGCACCATTTTTAACGATAAGAACTTTTATTGAATAACCCTGTAAGAATCTGCTGGTCAGGAAAACCTTTTTAGAAATAATAGTTGAATGTAAAGTAGGTTGTTTTTTTGTGTGCTTAGTTATGGGTTAAACTGCTTTACTAGATAAACAGGGTTATTCAATAAAAGTTCTTATCGTTTAAAATGGTGCTAATTTTGCCCCAACCAATCAGATGTTAGCTTTCAAATGTTAAATAAGATTTGATTGGTTAGGGCAAAATTAGCACCATTTTAAACGATAAGAACTTTTATTGAATCTCCCTGAATGTTTCTTACACATAGGTTCTCCATTGTGATTTAAATTGAGCCTATCTCTATATAAGATCAGAAAAGTACACAGCCCTAAAGCTGGGTACACACTATACAATCCTTCCTCCTGACTGGCCGTTCAAGGCTCCATAGAGGACCTCACGATCGGTTGTGCTTTTCCGACCTGTCCGATCATTCATTCGTCCGATTCGGACTAATTAACGGTTGGCGATCGGTGGCAGCCACAAAAGCCGCCATACAATTATTCGGCCCGTCCGACATTTCAGTGTTTCAGTCGGTCGGGCCGAATAATTGTATCTTGTGTACCTAGCTTAATGTTGTAATGAAGACATTTTTAGGTGTGTTCCCAGCTTTTAGACACCTATCGTGGTCTAAAGGGGGCTTAACATGATTGACAGGTAGATACTAGTTAACCTGAGTAATATACAAATCTATGGCCTGCTATGGCAGCTTTATAATGTTGGTGTTACCGAATTAATGGGTATGAACAAAAATATTGTGTTAAAATAATGACAGAACAAGGAAAATTCCCTTTTTTATGTTACTTTACCAATATCTATCTCGGATTGAGAGTATACAATGAGCCATATCTGGCAGTATCAAATCATTTCTGAAGCTATGGTCTCTAAAATGGAAAGGGTATTAGGATGCCTATGTAGGCGATAAGAGTTATGGTCAGTTTTTGTCATGTTCCCGTGAAGGGAAGAAAACCTTAATTGTATTACATATTCCACTAATACTATTTAGATACAAAAATCCCATCTGTTTACTTAGTAGGAAGTGATTGATTAAGGATAAAGCAAAATAAACAATTTAATTTTGAATGACATTTTAAAGAATAGCCTTGATCATGAATGCCAGTGAACTTACCCCAACGCTGGTGTGCAGTCTGCCAAACAGATATAAGGCTAAATACATGTTTTAAATTTTAAAAATGAGATGACACAAGGATAAGAAAATATATAAAGCTGTCCAATCGGCCATGATAAGTGATAATTAAAAATATATATTTATACTGAATGAGATCCCTGAAGGACTCCATTTTGTTTTAAAGACCATAATTTGTGTGGCCATACACTACAAAAAGGTAATTACAATCTTAAACCGACCGATACAGATGTACAATGTTAATTGTACGTAGATGTACCATACATATTGTTCAACATTCAATTTGTTTTGTGATTAATGATGAATGTCGTCTATTGTGAGGTTACATTACATTTACATTTAATCGGAACTTCAGAAAACACTATAATCATTTTAACAATCGATTTATAAAAATGCCTTTCCGGATCGTACGATCTAATGCCGCATAATAAGATTGGGGAAATGTACAATTTTTCAGCCAATCAATCAAAATCTCTGATTGTATGTTGGATTGTACATAAAATCAACTGTGTGTTGTCATGTTTAACCCTTGTCAACCTCATGAGGTTTCCGATCACACACATGCAAATGTTCAGTTTTGTGCACTTAGCTAAGTTAAATACTTTGACTCAAGAAGCAGATTTATAATAATTAATCATAAAATGTCCCACTATGATAATTGATATTAACATGAAATCTTCTAGTGGGCCTCCAATAATAGACGATATCTGTAGACATCACCGTGAATAGGAAAATAATGGGGGGGAAATGGCACCAAAACATGAGGATATTGGGATAAACTGATGACAAATGTTCTGATTTTTACTTTTTCCCCCGATGTGAACTTGGAAAGAGACTGGTTGTAAATGACAATTTATTTAAAAAATGTTAAATTATTTTATAGTTTCCTTGCTCCCTATTTTAGGCACCTCAAATCTCACGTTCTAGTTAGAGCTCTATCAGATAGAAGGTGTTACTGTCTGGAAACAAACAATGGCTGCCCTATGATTGGATCCGCCCATGGACGGGGATTGGAAGATTGTAGAAACCTGCCGAAGAACCTGACCAGTTATTAAAATGTTAAATTAACATGTTAAAAGGGGGGGGGGGCATATAACCTATTAATAAAATGGATGTATTGTCTATATATTGCCTTTTAAATGTGCAGAACAGAATAGCATTGTGGATTGTTATTATCACCCGATCCAGCCAGTTATTGCTTCTAATGAGAAATAAACATGAGAAATAAAACATTTTTGG
Source organism: Hymenochirus boettgeri (assembly GCA_019447015.1). Classification (NCBI taxonomy): domain Eukaryota; kingdom Metazoa; phylum Chordata; class Amphibia; order Anura; family Pipidae; genus Hymenochirus; species Hymenochirus boettgeri. Next base: position 2,629,197 of record CM033474.1, on the reverse strand, counting down.
GGTAACGATATTTACATTTGACGGCTTTTAAAAATTTTAACAGGGAAAATGTTATTCTATCGGAAAAATAAAGATCGCCATTGGAAAGAAAAGATCACATGACTAGAATTTGGAATCCACTCGTAAGACACACACACAAACAAACAATCACATACATATACGTGCAAACTCTTGCGTTGTCCTTGTTTATTATGTCTATTTCATTTCCCCCTTCTCCTTCCCCTTAGATCTTACATTGGGAGGCATTTTATGAAATGTCAATATATAGGAAACAAACTATAAAGGTAAGGGATGGCTACAATAAAGATAATCTGGTTATTATTCCTTTAATGAATTTTTAAATCTCGTTGTCTATGTAGAATATTTAATATCTGCCTATTTGTAATATAAGAGGGAGTTACCACCTTGCAGACTTGAATGCAGTATGGCCACTAGGCTCAAATCTTCCCAAATGAAATATATTTATAAGAAGAAGAATGATTTCCCCCCTCCCCAAAAAATAGACCTATGCATGATGTCCATTTAATGAAACAAATAATATTTTTTTAATTTTTATTAATTAACACATACAATCAACATTTAATATTCTAAATGTTGAAATTCTATATTTAATCAGAGCCTTTGACATTTTCCTTTTACAAATGGAAACAAGGGCAAAAAAAAAAAAAAGAATTTATATATGATGTCATCCAATGTGTCAAACATTAATTATATGACATTATAAGATATTAACTCGTCATCATGCTGATCTTAAACTAAATTTATATACTGATCTAAGGTTAATGTCCTATATCATAAACTGGTTTAATAATAATTCAGCACACTAACAAAACATGTTTTCTATATCTATATAGATCTATTTAGTAAAACAAAGTGTAAATACTGATGGGTTCATGGAAGATTTCATCTTTTGGTCTCAGTGGCTTGTAGGAACTTTTATATTGGGTTTGAGATACTTCATGGAATATTAGATTTTAATAAAATATATAAACATATAAAAATATATTTAAAAAAATAATCAGCATGAATGAGATTTATTTTAAATGATTTACCACCTATAGCTGTTAGTCTATCCCCATAAGAGACAGCAACAAAATATAAAAGATTATTAGACTCACTTAGATCTACTCAAGATTGTAAAGGTGGAAAAGTGTAAGAAAACAAGCCCAGAGTTAAAGAAACAACTTTCATCCATAATCAGCTAGGACCTCCATTTCTTTACAACCCCCCCCCCCCCCGTCAGATGGGCACACAGCAAAGCTAATGAAGTCCATTTGTAGAAAGCCACGCTTTAACAAAAACCCAAGGCCCTCAGCACGCTACAAGCTGACATCTGCTCTCTTACCTTAAACCAAAGAATAAAGCCTCATTCAAATGCCTAATCATATGTTATAAATTAGCATCTGAGACCATCTGAAAGAAGGGGATGGCTTGATGAGACATCTGTAGTCCTTATTAACCTTCTATACTAAGTCACCACATCATGTATATGAGATGAGTCAGGTGATCTGATATAAATAACAATTAATTTTTATGTATATTCACATAAACCATGTAATGATTTGCAGTCACAAATCCTTTGTCATTTCTGACCCTTTAATGAACATCAATACATTAGCAAAAAACTGTTATTGCTAAAGGGTGATCACTAAACACTAAGTAAAACTCTTACTAGTCCAACAGCTATACTAGAGTAAGGCAGTTATGTAGAGGGGATCTCTGTACCCTACAAGTGTTGTATACAACAGTGAATACAATCAGCAGGATTTAAAACAATAATATCAGGAAGCTTTGTCCAATCAACAATTGGCTGCCTGCCTGCCATATGTCAATAGGATGACACAAGTGACCTTGAAGCTTGTAGACCTCCTACTCCACCCAATGTGTGGCCTGGCAGCAGGTGAATGCTCTTCTGTAGGATCCCCACAATTGGTAATTGCTGTCACATGTTGGCACCATAAGGATATTCCCTTATTTAGCATGGGGAACATGTCCCTAAATTGTACATACAAGCGGTTTCCTGCTGTTATTCTTGTGTCTCAACATAATGGCAGTTTCCATTGTTCGAAAGTAAAGATTTGAATTTAAAATTCCCATCATCCTTAGAAAATCTACTAGGTTTATTTTAGGGAATGAGAACATAAGCAGATTAAAAGATGTTCTGAAGAAACATGTAAACTCCACAAACATTGGAACTTTGCTAAACCCATGAGATATAATTTACAACGGCAATCTAAATGGGCACAATATCCCTTTGTTATCACACATCAAAGAGTCAGATAAAGTCGGGAAGATCTTGACTTTATCTCGATTTGTCAATATGCAAATAGGTATCAAAATGGCGCTAGAGTCAAGCCTCTTAATCAGTGTTTCTCAACCAGGGGTCCGGGGACCCCTTGAGTTCTCCGACAGGTTGCTAAGGGTTCCTCAAGTGATAGTGGCAGAAATTGTACATACATCGCATACCCTTGTGATGAAATTGGGTGCTTTTTTAAAAAAAAAATAGAAATATATATTATAATAATATATATATAATATTTGTTATATTTTGATCAATTCGGACTGAGAAAGGAAGAGATTCATATACAAATAAATAAAACTTCCCAAGATGATAACATTGTTTCAAGGGTTCTGCAACCATAAAAAGATTGACTTTATTGGTGTCTTCATATAACTTATTGGTGTCATCAATCAATGGGGTGTTTCACAACGCAGACCAAACCTTTCTAGACTGCACTGAAAAAGGGGTCACAAAATCTGAAACCAATCTACTAACAGCACTTAGTCCATGTAATACCCTTGAAGACCAAAAGGTGGCATTACTTTTAAGAAAGACCAAAAGAAACATGAAGATAACCCAGAAGTCTTCTTCTTACGGTGCCTATATATATACTGTGTAGATAAAATGCACAATTCAAATCTTACTAGCCCAAATGTATACACACAAAACTGATATCCTCTGGTTACCTTACTAGAGAAATCTTTTGGCCTGTTACAGTGCTAAATATATCTTGTATCTAAATCTGACTGTCTAGTTACTCCACTTCTTTCTCTAGTGATATATAACCTATAAAATATAAACACTATATTTCTTTTATATCCTTCTATCCGATTTCTATTTTAGCACTGCTGTTTTTTTTGTTTGCTCAAAACCAATTTTCCGTATTTGCAATTTATTCCCACAGGGTTGAAGTCATTGAGAAATGTAGTAGGCGCCAACTGACCTTGTATAAATGAAGTTTGTTTCTTGTTTTCTGTTTCATTTCTAATCCAGCATCCACTTTTTCTTTTATTTTATCTCATTATTAATCTGTTCCTTATTATTGAACCTCTCTTCTACGTTACTCAATGCTCTGTGTTTAAGATCTATACCAATGCAAGCATTCTACAGAGCGAGATTTGTTTAGTGTACAGGAACAAAGATTATTTTCTATCTTTTAATACAATTTTATCGTTCACTATATGACATGCAGATCCCTTTAATTGGGAATTTTCCCAAAGGTACTTATCCTGGATTTTTTTTGTAGCAGATTTGTGATGCTAACAAGAGGGTCGGCCATAAATAATACTCAATGCTAAATAAACATGGCATGTTGTTATTGGTTAGATAAACATGCTTAGTTTTTTTTTTATATGTCAAGAAAAGGAACCCACAGTACTAGATACAAGCTGGTAAACAGCAGAACAATTATACCCACAGCAGCACGACTTGTTTTCAATTCTACGTGCGATTCACAACTGAAGGGTCACAAGCTGAGGTGCCAATGAAAACTTGTGGTTAATCGCATTAGTTACACCACAGCACTGAAAGCAGATGCTATTCTGGGTGATGCACGCAAGCCAACTGTACAACAATGAAGTCTAAAGCCATCTTCACAGTAAATCAAGTCTGTCACAAGCAACTTGGAAAGTAAACACTTTATCTGGTATAGAAAAACTGAGGCTAGAGTAAGGAAGCACACATTCTAAATAACGTGTTTTCTATCCAGTTTTTACTGTTCCACACAGGTGCCTCTTCTGAATGGGTAGTCCTCTAGATTGGATTCACATGTTTACTGAACATGAACCAAATTAATTCTCTGGGCTTCTGGCCATGAAATCCCAACCTCTCCACCTCCGCTGATGGATTTTTTTTTTCTTTTTAAGAAAATTCAAAGTAAAATTCAAATATCTGGAACTCTTTTAAAAAGTCTACAGTATGAATAGTAAGACCATGTCCACATATAGGTTTGATGGTACAAATGGGATTCCACGTCTTTTTTATTTGTAAAATAAACATAACAATAAAACAGATTTGATTTCTAAATTTACGTTAAAAAAGGAATTATGACATTTCCATCTTACACACACACATTTCCATCATACATATATATATTACCAAACATTCCTATTTACTGTCATGCCATAATTCATTTGTAATCCCAGCACGACATCATAAGCTCACAGTGACTTGCTAAGGTTAAATTAATATCAGCTAACATTCTTGGGGGGTAAATCAAATACGTTTCACAGGGATTGAGAGAAAACTAAAAACTCAGAAGATGCACCTTAATATATGTATGTTTATGTATGTATTTGAACATATATATGTATTAATTTAAGATTGATATGATATTTTAATCTAATCTAATAATATAGTAAAAACAATCTTTGATTTGTTTTATTACATGAAGAAATACAGACTACAACACGAAGATATAAAGATATGACCCTCAGTCCAACACATTTGGTAAAGTCTTCAGTCTCAATCAACTGACCACAAATATTTGACATCTACATGGGCAGTTAACAAACTAGATTTAAATATCGCTTTCAATCTTGGCTGCTCTCAATTCTCTTATGGGTAATAATTACAAACTTTGCTTAACCAAATGAACAAGGCAGAATCCTGGTTAAAGAATCAAGCAATAGAATATTGACAAACTAAAGTAATATTTATCTCAAAGAGCTAAAGGATCTTTTTAGGTCTCATTTCATATCATTTATTTCAATTATCTTCACGAGAACACATAAAACTTTTCTTTCATGTGAAAAACCAAGTAAAAAATTATCACAAATAAAATCCTCCCCATAAACATTTACTAGCAATGTTATTTAACATGTCAATGAATCAGCAATCACAAATAAATAGTAGCAGATAAAGGAAGATGGACTGCATAATTAAAAATATGTAGATTTCCAAGGCAAGGCATCTCAACAAGCTTTTTTTTCGAGGATCATATATTTTAGAGCTGAGAACTGGAGCCAATTTTTAGGCGAACTTGGATAAAAGGCTGGTTTACTAATGATCTGTTTCTGTGCTTCATTGCACATTAGACATTCAAAGTGCAAATGTGAGTAGCTTTCTGAATGTGGAACACAAGAGATGCCAAATTTACAGGGCTTTTAGTATGACCAAGTATCATATTGATAGTTTGAAAGCTAATCTTAGAGGAACTTTTGACATTTCTTATATGTCAATGATCCATATAGCTTAAATCTTGAACAAATAACCTGCATATAGAGTTTGTAAGGTATGTCATTATGTCTGGCTGTCATATGTTGTCAAGGAAAGGATTTTAAATCATATAAAATTTTGGGATATTTTTTATTTATCTGTAATGGCATATATATATTATATAAGTATTTCGAACTGTTGACCTAGTTTTTTTATTTAGAAGGCAGGTAAGTCTATTAAGCATTCCTAATTTCCTAGGCAGGCTGCCATTATGTTTATAATGATCCTACAGGGCTGTTAATAAAATAGTGTGTGCTCTTTGACTTTCTAGTTTACGACCTTTAAAACTTTATTCACTTTGGTCATTAAAATGTTACATGGAACAACACAGCAACATGCCAAGCGGTTCTGGAACTAAGTGGGAAAATGTAGCATTTTCCAAGAACCATTTACTTTAAGCCCCTGATGCATATGTTTATGGGCAAAAACACAATAAATTAAAATAATAATATTATTATCCCAGATAATAACCTGATTATATATAGTATTAATAATTACCTGATTATATATAGTAGTAATAATTACCTGATTATATATAGTAGTAATAATTACCTGATTATATATAGTAGTAATAATTACCTGATTATATATAGTAGTAATAATTACCTGATTATATATAGTAGTAATAATTACCTGATTATATATAGTAGTAATTTAAAAAAAAATAAAATGATGTAGCATTGAATTAAAGTTTTTTTTTTAAAACCCCAAAAAACCCTAATTATTACACACTGAACCTAATGGGGTAACAACAAATAAAACATTCTCACTCAATTGTTTAAAAAAGTTATTTCTGTTTTACATTATAAAAGTGATTCTGTTATTTTTTCCTGTATTCCTTTATAAGGCATTCATGTCTATAAATATCTATCTCTACATCTTTATCTACATCTATCTATATTATAAATATTTTCAGTAAGCCCTCCAGGGAAATGATCTTAAAAAAAGGTCACAATGAAAAGTTCAAATAATCCTCCTCTCATAAATATTTTAATTGCACATGATGATGAGAGATGACCCATGGATTTCTTTTTCAATCCTTCTATCATTCAATATTTTTTGGGGGGGGATTAAGTTTTTGTAAATTGTTAAATTCTAGCATACAGTATAACTAATATTTCACAATAGTCCATTTTTACACCAAGGAATGTCTCTCAACCAAAATGGGTTTTAATGAAAGTTAATGAACATTCTGTTGATATTGCTCACCTAATAAATCATCTTACAGCTAACAAATTGGACATGTTCCAAAATGTTGAAGGGTTAAGTAAAATATATCAACATTATGTAGGTATAGTATTATTTGTTTATTATTTGTGAATTATTTAAAAGAACAAATTTCCTAGAATGAATGAAAAACATTATTACCTTTAGGCCCTTATTAATAAATTACTTTTGCAATTCTTTTTTTAGGTAGGCTATTCTTGTTAGGGAAATAAGGTAAAATAAATATCGAACAAAAGAATGAATAAAATTAGCAATAAGAGTGAAATGAAAAGCTAAGGATTAAGGCTTAATTCCTTTAACGCCCCGAGGGTGTGTAGATGTTCTTTGTATTAAAACCTTGATGGCAAAGGGAGCTATTTAAAACACTGTCTTTAAAAATATAAACATCTAAGTATTGAAAGTCAAAGCTGACTGAATAAAAAGTAAAGTATTTCCAATGCTCTTTATCTCCCTTGATTCTACATATACATTAACGATGTAAAGATTGATAGGGCGATCAATCAGATAAACCAATTATGAATGGGTATAAAGATATTGCTATTCAGTTAAAGAGCACATTTTAATCAGTTATTTCTTTGCCTATGTTAGAGTAACATTTTATTGTTAAATAGAAAATAGAAAAACTGAAGGAAATAGAAAAATTAAATCCATACACTTTTACATCTGTATAAGGACATTACTCTGTATCACTGATCATGTGTTCCAAAAAAAAGAAAGAAAAACTGCTCCCAATGAAATTTGACCAATCAACATACGGACACTTGCAGGAAAGTCAAAGAACAGTAATGCAATATTTGATAAAACTCAAATCTACAGTTGGAATGTTTAGTGAAAGGAACAGAAGTGTAGACCTTCAACTAGAAGGAAATAAACTGCCTTTGGGTTTGTATGATTATGTAAGTCAGGACATTAAACAAAAGGGTGAATTTTCCATAGTAAACAAAATTCTTACCTGGTACGTGTGAGTGGCATCTCTGTTGGTATCAGATCCCAATGAGGAGAGTTTGTCCTTCAACTTACGGTGAGATTGGTGGCGAAGGCAGTAGATGACCCCTGACCCAGTAAGAACTCCGATAATACAGGCGATGGATATTAAAGTCAGAATGATAAATTTAGTGGTGTCTTCTTCTTCTAAACGATGAGGTAGAAATTTTAGTTTACTTTTCTGGAAGAGAAAAAAAAGGAAAAATCGTTTTTGAATATTTTAAATAGTTTTAGGGAGAAGAGATAGAAAACAAAATAATAAAGATAGTCGTCTCTTTAAATCACACACACACACACACACACACACACACACACACACACACGAGACTTGTGACTTTCAGTATAAACTCTCTAAAGACTAATCAGTGTTCATATGAAGAGAAGACTATGAGACACTTTGGAAATCACATTTCATGAACAAGATTCTAGATCCCATCTACACACATCTACCTTTTGATCATGTCTAAAGCTCTAGAAAGGTATCCACAAAAAGCAGAAGAAGAAAGCACCACAGATATTCCTGGCAGTAGTTCACACTTGCATCCGGGACCTGGATTTGTCAGATAATTTCCCCTCATTAGCTTCATTATGAAGGTGTATTATCAACAATTAAAAACCCAACCGGAAAAGGGTAAAAAAAAAACTCTTGAAAGCCTGGCCAAGCAGAATGGAGCAAGACGCGGTGGGCACCCTTCCTTGCTTACAATTAGCAGAGAAATGAATTGGGGAGCTTCAGCCCTGCCTGCTACAAGATGAGGACAATTAGCAAACTCCTTTCCAGCACCTCATTCCGCGTGCTAACAAAATGGATTTTTCCCCATGAATGCCTGGCCGGCCTATTCATTATCACTTGTCTATTAGTAATTTTCTGCTCCGTATTCAGCTAGCCAGCTCTTAATGTCCTCCTGTCTTGCAGTGTACACAGTGCCTCTTATGTTAGACCCGGTCCATTTTATCTTGGCATCATAAAGGCCACTGAAGCAATTATCGCCAGTCTTGACTGTAAAAGCTTGTCATTAATTAGCCTCCTAGCCTTCAGTGCAGTGGATTAGCTGTTGCATGGGCTGAGTTAATGGAAATACAGGTTCAATAAGACTCCCAAAGCTTTCCTTGCCTGGTTTTAGAGGAGGAGGATTGTTAGGTTTGGCAGCCCCAGGAGGTGGATAGAAAAGGAGAAAGAAGGAGGGGTGGAAGAGGAGGAGGAGAGTGAAAAAAAAACCTCTAAGCTGAGTAGAATGGGTTTTGAAATGCATGTGTGGCTGCAAATCCTATTTCTTTGAGCGCTGACTGGGTCTCATGTCAGAAACAGTATGAGAGCGGCTCCGCCCTTTGGTGCCGCCTGCACCCCCAGAAGATAAAGCATCACGAGAGATGGGCTAGAGTGTCCGGGGCACAATAATATTTCACACTGAGGTGCAATTTAACCCACATAGTGCAATTACGGAATTGGATTTAAAAATTGTACACGCCATAAAAGCCAACAGAATTGTACATAATGAGGTTGAAATTAGATGCAACCATCAAATTTTACCCATTCATAGAAATAGGTACGATTGCCAAAATACCATTGTAAATACTATGGGCACTGAAGCGGAACCCTAAGAGGTTAAAAGCCTGAATTCAAGATTTCTGTAACAGTATTAAGGTTAAATAATGAATGATGTCACTATTGATAATGGCTCCACCTTCGATATTGTCACCTTACATAGTCTGCACATTTATTTTATATTTAAAGGGATAAAGACATGAAATACAAAGGTGGACATTGAATGTGTATATCTCTCTATATCTCTATATACATATATACCCCCCTATTCACTGTTATACAGCTAGAGCTAATACAACCATTTATATTGGCTTTTAAAGTTCCATAGGTTGCATTCAGCCGTGTGTAATACATTTGTGCATTACAACATGCCTACCACTTCAATCCACTAAGAACTGAGGCTGAATTTCATTACAAAGACAAATCCTAATTGAAATTGCCCTATGTTGCCAAGCAACACAATCTCCAACACGTATTTGCCATACCCCGTACATTGTATTCGGGGACCTTTCTTCATGCATGTCTATGTACGGAAAACCCTTAAAAGAAAAGGGATTAGCATCACTTGAAAGCCAACGTTTCTCAAGATGTTCTGTCCACAAGTGTCCCTGAGTAGCCAGTGAAGAGTTTGGCTACCCGGAGAGATGAAACAACTGTATCTGTTTTAATTACCAACAACACCTTTAACTGAATTCCCTGTTACAGTCAGATTCTTCTTAATGCCACTTGGATTTAATACTCTAGACCCATTTTTAGATCCAGAATTTAGACCAGTGTTCAACTGGAAAAAAGATTTTACCCTCTTTCCCATACTGTCCAGTATTCATATGTTCTTGTATTTCTTGGGGCATACTTCTTATCCAGTTTGTATCTAATTTCTTGTAATTTCGCGACTGCAATCAGAATTGTACGATCTCTGTTGTCAAATTACCAATCGTTAAAGGCGCCGCATAGCAAAATATCGATACTGCTCCTTTAAAAAAATATAGCCCCTGGTTTTATATTTCATAGTGGAACCCAAACCCTTAATTTTTTGCACAATTGTGTGTGTGCTAGTGTGTGTATGGTTGTGTTGTGTGCAACTGGGTCCTGGGTAAATACATCAGCTCAATAGGTGGAGCTCCTGGTGTACAATCAGGCCTATCAGAATTGAAAATGATAGAAAAACATTTGGGCCAAGGGCCTCATGACTTTCTGTTTGTATGGGCAAATGAGTGGGCATCTAAACAATAAAATCTGGTCAGGAGTTTTGCAGTTGAGGGCACCTTTTAGGGCCTTTTCCAGTTATAATCCATAAACCTGCTAGATAAATGCCACAACTAGGGATGGCAGGTTCGCGGATCCGAACCCGGATCCGCCGCGGATTTATCCCATTCGCGAACGGCGGATATTTCCGCCTTCCGAACTTCCGAACCGCGGATTTCTTGTATTTTTGAAAATTTTCGAAATTACGAAGATTTCTCGTATTTTCGAGGATATTTTTCATTTTAATGGTTCCGCTCGCGGATTTTCGAATTTTTCCGAAAATTCGCGGATCCTCGAGAGGAACGGATTTTGCGAAGTTCGGACATCTCTAGCCACAATTCCATTAATATGGGCAAAAAAAAGAGTGTTGACAAATATTAAAATAACCAAGTCTTCTATTTAAACTGTTATACAGGAAATGGAAACGTGTGGCTACACCAATATTTCTGGGCATCACAGGCCTTTGCAATCACATTGTCTGATCTGTTGAGTTTATTGAGCCTACAAGTCCCTACATATTTGACAGCTGGAGCCCAGTTTGAACTGCTTGACTCTTGGCTAGATGATTGGGCCAATATATTACCAGGATTTAATGTGGCATTAAGGCATATTGCAATCTCGGCTTTCTGCACTGCCTTTTGCTGTAATACAAGAAGTTTTCCTAGGGCCTAAAAAGGTTAAATATCCCCTATGGTAGATGATGGCTATCCACCTACACAGTGATCTCGGTCCAGTCTCCAGCCTGATTCAGCTAATAAGAAGCAAAAATAAGAGAAATGTTAGAGACCTGCCCGAGAGTTCTCTCCAAGGCTCTGTTTGTTCTGTGAGGGTGGGTGGACGGGATTCAATATAATGCCATTAAAGAAGACGATTCCTGCACTGCAATGGGAATTGTATTCTTGAAACCCTTAGCAAGCTTGGAATTTTGTGCATTAGGTTATTAAGCAAGAATGTCATCCCATTGCCTCAACTCTGCCCTATAGATACAGATCCCCTCTGAAGGATTCCAGCTATTTCTGCCTTGGAAACAAAGATGTAGAATAACGTAAAGCTCTAGAGACTTTAAGGGAGATGCAATATCCAGCACTATCGCGGAAACTAGCGAATATCCCACGCTATCGCGGAAACTAGCGAATATCCCACGCTATCGCGGAAACTAGCAAATATCCCACGCTATCGAGGAAACTAGCCAATAGCCCACGCTATCAAGGAAACTAGCGAATAGCCCACGCTATCGGGGAAACTAGCAAATAGCCCACGCTATCGAGGAAACTAGCCAATAGCCCACGCTATCGAGGAAAATAGCGAAAGCCCCCATCGGAACTGAATGCCGCTATCGGGAGGAAGCATAGCCGAATACCCCACGCTATCGAGGAATAGCCAAACACTATTGGGAGGAGGAAAACATAGACGACACACTGCTTCGAGGGGAAATGCGAAGGGACAACGCGAGGTTGGACTACGAAGAGGGAATGTTTCCCCCGAAACGTGTGATATATGTGTGGTTTACAATAATTGAAGTTTATCTACTTGGAGTGCGCCCTCGTTTCCTTGCTGTTTCCTATTGATATATGTCCATCAAGGGTTGGACTATTCGGAGGAGTGTGCACCCACAGGTGGACGAGTGCAGAGGATCACCTTCATTTTGATTGAAACTAGCGAATAGCCCACGCTATCGAGGAAACTAGCGAATAGGCACGTGATAGTGACGAAACGTACGTCGGCTGGTTCTAGTGGAGGAGGTTATGCGATACTGTGGCCGTACACATATGGACATGGAAAGATAAGTGTGGGAGTGTATTGTTTACAATGGAAAGTCTTAAGTGAAGAGGGTGTGAAATATGTACGGTGCATTGTAGCAATATGAGATCAGTGATAACTAACTTACAGTTATTTGAGACGGTCTTTCTGTAATCTAGATGTGTAAGATTACTAGCTCGAGATATCTATATGATGTATATTATGAGGCTGTAGGGTTCCGCCGAACTAGCAATATCGATAAGAGCGGAAGAAGGAATTAAGCCACAATACAACCGTAAAGAGAAATTGTTAGATTTTCCATGTAAACAGGCCAAGCGATCATTACTATGATTAACACAACCTAGCCACAGGCTGTGATTGGATCCCACATCAATCTACATTTGGTATATTGTGTATTGGTAGATTGATAATCAGTCCATATTGTATAGCAGTACAGAAAGTGTTGATATGACACGTTACATAATATTAGTTTTGGGCGCAATATTTTAGCATCATATAACCATCCTCCATCACTTATGTTGTTGGTGTGTTTTAGGTGTGTTTAAGGGGTTTTATATAGTATTTAAGAGTTGAGACATCCAAAGTGCATGTCACTTTCATCAGGTTGAAGTGTATTATTGTGGACTTATTGTGTTTTTGATTATGCCTTAGTATCACTGTAGGCGTTAATTGCTATTGAAAAATCGTCAGTATGAAGATACTGAAGGCGAACAGGGGCACTACCCTATAAGTATGTTATATACTGATGGGTACGATATCTGAACTGACGTAACTATTGAATATTAGTTTAAGCATGGGTGTGTGTGTTTATAAACAATACCTTCTATCAGAAAATCTGGCTATATAGGAGTGTCACACAAAACAAAATGGAAGTGTTTTAGATAAAGTCAGTGCTTTGTAATTGGGTCTCTCTCAAACCATATTTCATTTTACTGGATTATTATACTACTATATTGTATATATTGTTATATGTTATTATGTTACAACTGCATATTAAAATAACTGCTAAGTGGTTTAAATAGCAAATACAACTTTGTGGTAAAATCCATGTGGTATTGGTATTTTCAACACCGACTGTACTTTTAAACCATGGTCATAAAATACTGTGCCGTATTTTAAGACGTGGTGACACAAAATAGCAAAACTTTGCTATAATTGCAAAACTACCACACGACCCTCCAACACTACCTCCAATACTATGTTACTATGTAACTGTTATACAGACATTATGGGTAGGGTATAAAGGTTGGACTAGATGGACGTATGTCTTTATTAACCTCCATACTATGTTATTATGTAACTGTTATACAGACATTAGGGTAGGGTATAAAGGTTGGACTAGATGGACGTATGTCTTTATACACCTCCAATACTATGTTACTATGTAACTGTTATACAGACATTATGGGTAGGGTATAAAGTTGGACTAGATGGACGTATGTCTTTATACAACCTCCAATAGTATGTTACTATGTAACTGTTATACAGACACTATGGGTAGGGCATAAATGTTGGACTAGATGGACGTATGTCTTTATACAACCTCCAATACTATGTTACTATGTAACTGTTATACAGACATTATGGGTAGGGTATAAAGGTTGGACTAGATGGACATATGTCTTTATACAACCTCCAATACTATGTTACTATGTAACTGTTATACAGACATATGGTAGGATATAAAGGTTGGACTAGATTGACATTTGTCTTTATACAACTCCCAATACTATGTTAATGTACAGTTATACAGACATTATGGGTAGGGTATTAAAGGTTGGACTAGATGACATTTGTCTATACAACCTCCACTAGTAGTAAAGATACAGACAAGGTAGGAAAAGGGACAGAGGACGATGCGTAACAACTCCAATACTAGTGATACGAGTGTAACGGGAACAGACAAGAGGAAGGGCGGGGAGAAGCCTTATCTTTCCGGTGTAGTATGAAAGTTTGAGGTAGGTGGGTAGGGGGGTAAGTGACATTTAAAACAGGTAGGGTATAAAGATAGAGGAGTAAAAAAGAGTATAAAAAGGCTAAGATAACAAAGTTAGACTAATTTTTCGTGGTAAGGGAGGAGCTTTATTATTTGTTTTTTATGTTATATGTGATAACTTTATCAAAGTTATTGATGATTGTCTTATCGTTGTTAGATATTATACGTTGGACTAGATGGACGTATGTCTTTATACAACCTCCAATAATGTTACTATGTAACTGTTATACAGACATTATGGGTAGGATATAAAGGTTGGACTAGATTGACATTTGTCTTTATACAACCTCCAATACTATGTTACTATGTAACAGTTATACAGACATTATGGGTAGGGTATAAAGGTTGGACTAGATTGACATTTGTCTTTATACAACCTCCAATACTATGTTATTATGTAACTGTTATACAGACATTATGGGTAGGGTATAAAGGTTGGACTAGATGGACGTATTGTCTTTATACAACCTCCACATACTATGTTACTATGTAACTGTTATTAGACATTATGGGTAGGGTATAAGGTGGACTAGATGGACGTATGTCTTTATACAACCTCCAATACTATGTTACTATGTAACTGTTATACAGACATTATGGGTAGGGTATAAAGGTTGGACTAGATGGAGTATGTCTTATTACAACCTCCAATACTATGTTACTATGTAACGTTATACAGACATTATGGGTAGGGTATAAAGGTGGACTAGATGGACATATGTCTTTATACAACCTCCATTACTATTATGGTAGGGTATATAGGTTGGACTAGATGGACGTATGTCTTTATACAACCTCCATTACGTATATTATGGGTAGGGTATAAAGGTTGGACTAAATGGACGTATGTTTTTTACAACCTCCATACTATGTTACTATGTAACTGTTATACAGACATTATGGGTAGGGTGTAAAGGTTGAACTAGATGGAAGTATGTCATTATACAACCCTCCAATACTATGTTACTATGTAACTTATACAGACATTATGGTAGGGTGTAAAGGTTGGACTAGATGGACGTATGTCATTATCACCTCCAAATATGTTACTATGTCTGTTATACAGACATTATGGGTGGGTATAAAGGTTGGACTAGATGGAGTATGTCTTTATAACTCAATACTATGTTACTATGTAACCAGTTATACAGACATTATGGGTAGGGTATAAAGGTGGACTAGATGACATTTGTCTTTATACACCTCCATACTATGTATTATGTAACTGTTATAAGACATTATGGGTAGGGTATAAAGGTTGGACTAGATGGACGTATTGTCCTTATACAACCTCCAATACTATGTTACTATGTAACTGTTATACAGACATTATGGTAGGGTATAAGGTTGGACTAGATGGAGTATGTCTTATACAACCTCCAATACTATGTTACTATGTAACATGTTATACAGACATTATGGGTAGGTATAAAGGTTGGACTAGATTGACATTTGTCTTTATACAACCTCCAATACTATGTTACTATGTAACATTTATACAGACATTATGGGTAGGTATAAAGGTTGGACTAGATGCATTGTCTTTTACAACCTCCAATACTATGTTATTATGAATGTTATACAGACATTATGGGTAGGGTATAAAGGTGGACTAGATGGACGTATGTCTTTATACAACCTCATACTATGTTACTATGTAACTGTTATATCAGACATTATGGGTAGGGATAAAGGATGGACTAGATGGATGTATGTTCTTTATACAAACCTCCAATACTATGTTACTATGTAACTGTTATACAGAATTAGGGTAGGGTATAAAGGTTGGACTAGATGGACGTATGTCTATATACAACCTCCAATACTATGTTACTATGTAACTGTTATACAGACATTATGGGTAGGGTATAAAGGATGGACTAGATGGACATATGTCTTTATACAACCTCCTATTACTTATTATGGGTAGGGTATATAGGTTGGACTAGATGGACGTATGTCTTTATACAACCTCCATACTTATATGGGTTAGGGTATAAAGTTGGACTAAATGGACGTATGTCTTTTTACAACCTCCAATACTATGTTACTATGTAACTGTTATACAGACATTATGGGTAGGGTGTAAAGGTTGAACTAGATGGAAGTATGTCATTATACAACCTCCAATACTATGTTACTATGTAACTGTTATACAGACATTATGGGTAGGGTGTAAAGGTTGACAGATGACGTATGTCTTTATACAACCTCCAATACTATGTTACTATGTAACTGTTATACAGACATTATGGTAGGGTATAAAGGTTGACTAGATGGATGTATGTCTTTATAAACCTCCAATACTATGTTACTATGTAACTGTTATACAGACATTATGGGTAGGAGTATAAAGGTGGACTAGATGGATGATGTCTTTATACAACCTCCATACTATGTTACTATGTAACTTTTATACGACATTAGGGTAGGTATAAGGTTGACTAGATGGACGATGTCTTTATACAACCTCCAATACTATGTTACTATGTAACTGTTATACAGATATTGGGTAGGGTATAAAGGTTGGACTAGATGGACGTATGTCTTTATACAACCTCCAATACTAGTTACTATGTAACTGTTATACAGACATTATGGGTAGGGTAAAGGTTGACTAGAGGACGTATGTCTTTATACAACCTCCAATCTATGTTACTATGTAACTGTTTACAGACATTATGGGTAGGGTATAAAGGTTGGACTAGAGGACGTATGTCTTTATACAACCTCCAATACTATGTTACTATGTAACTGTTATACAGACATTATGGGTAGGGTATAAAGTTGGACTAGATGGACGTATGTCTTTATACAACCTCCAATACTATGTTACTATGTAACTGTTATACAGACATTATGGGTAGGGTATAAAGTTGGACTAGAGGACGTATGTCTTTATACAACCTCCATCTATGTTACTATGTAACAGTTATACAGACATTATGGGTAGGGTATAAAGGTTAGACTAGATGGACGTATGTCTTTACAACCTCCAATCTATGTACTATGTAATGTTATACAGACATTAGGGTGGTTAAAGGTTGGACTAGATGGACGTAGTCTTATACAACCTCCAATACTATGTTACTATGAACTTTATACAGACATATGGGTAGGGTATAAAGGTTAGACTAGATGGACGTATGTCTTTATACAACCTCCAATACTATGTTACTATGTAACCGTTATAAAGACATTATGGGTAGGGTATAAAGGTTAGACTAGATGGACGTATGTCTTTATACAACCTCCAATACTATGTTACTAAGTAACTGTTATACAGACGATTATGGGAAGGGTATAAAGGTTGGACTAGATGGACGTGTGTCTTTATACAACCCCATACTATGTTACTATGTAACAGTTATACAGACATTATGGGTAGGGTATAAAGGTTGGACTAGATGGATGTGTGTCTTTATACAACCTCCACTACTATGTTACTATGTAACAGTTATACAGACATTATGGGTAGGGTATAAAGGTTGGACTAGATGGATGTGTGTCTTTATACAACCTCCAATACTATGTTACTATGTAACTGTTATACAGACATTATGGGTAGGGTATAAAGGTTTGGACTAGATGGACGTATGCCTTTATACAACCTCCAAACTATGTTATATGTAACTGTTATACAGACATTATGGGTAGGGTATAAAGGTTGGACTAGATGAACGATGTCTTTATACAATCTCCATACTATGTTACTATGTAAACTGTTATACAGACATTATGGGTGGTATAAAGGTGGACTAGATGGATCTATGTCTTTATGCAACACTCAATACTATGTTACTATGTAACTGTTAACAGACATTAGGGTAGGGTATAAAGGTTGGACTAGATGGAAGTATGTTTTATCAACCTCCTACTATGTTACTATGTAACTGTTATACAGACATTATGGGTAGGGTATAAAGGTTGGACTAGATGGACATAGTGTCTTTATACAACCTCCAATACTATGTTTACTATGTAACTGTATAACAGACATTATGGGTAGGGTATAAAAGGTTGGACTAGATGGACTATTCTTTATTCAAACCTCCAATACTATGTTACTATGTAACTGTTTACAGACATTATGGGAAGGGTATTAAAGGTTGGACTAGATGGACGTGTGTCTTTATACAACCTCCAAATTATGTTACTATGTAACAGTTATACAGACATTATGGGTTGGGTATAAAGGTTGGACTAGATGACATTTGTCTTTATACAACCTCCAATACTATGTTACTATGTAACTGTATACAGACATTATGGTGTAAGAATATAAGGATGGACTAGATGGAGTATGTCTTTATAAATCCAATACTATGTTACTATGTAACGTTTATAAAGACATTATGGTTAGGGTAAAAGGTAGACTAGATGACGTAGTCTTTATACAACCTCCAATACTATGTTACTAAGTAACTGTTATACAGACATTATGGGAAGGGTATAAACGTTGGACTAGAGGACGGTGTCTTTTTACAACCTCCACTACTATGTTACTATGTAACAGTATACAGACCATATGGGTAGGATAATAAAGTTGGACTAGAGGATGTGTGTTTATACACACTCCACTACTATGTTACTATGTAACAGTGTTATACAGACATTATGGGTAGGGTATAAAGGTTGGACTAGATGGATGTGTGTCTTTATACAAGTCACCAATACTATGTTACTATGTAACTGTATACAGAATTATGGGTTAGGGTATAAAGGTGGACTAGATGGACGTATCCTTTATACAACCTCCAATACTATGTTTTATGTAACTGTTTATACAGACATTATGGGTAGGTGTATAAAGGTTGGACTAGATGAACGTCTGTCTTTATACAATCTCCAATACTAGACAGTAAACTGTTACAGACATATGGTAGGGTATAAGGTTGGACTAGATGGACTATGTATTATGCACATTCAATACTATGTTTACTATGTAACTGTTAGACAAACATATGGGTAGGGTATAAGTTGGAAGATGGCATATGCTATTAAAACATTCAATACTAGTTAATATGTAACTTGTTATACAGACATTAGGGTAGGGTATAAAGGTGGACTAGGGACAGATTCTTTATAAACTCCAATACTTGTTACTATGTGTAACTGTTATACAGACATTTGGTAGGGTATAAGGTTGGACTAGAGGACGTATTCTTTATACAACCTCCAATACTATGTTATATGTAACTGTTATACAGACATTGGGAAGGGTATAAAGGTTGGACTAGATGGACGTGGTCTTTATACACCTCCAATACTATGTACTATGTAAACTTATACAGACATTATGGGTGGGTATAACGGTTGAGACTAGATGACATTTGTCTTTATACAACCTCAATACTATGTTACATGTAACTGTTATAAGACAGTATGGGTAGATAGAATAAAGGATGGACTAGATGGACGTAGTTTATACAACCTCCAATACTATGTTACTATGTAACCGTTATAAAGACATTATGGGTAGGGTAAAAAGGTTCGACTAGACGATCTATCTCTTTATACAACTTCCAACACTATTTAGTGGTTTTAAGTTCTAAGCGGCAGTGCCTCAGGGTTCTGTACTGGGGCAGCTTATTTTAAATCTGTTTATAAATGACTTAGAAGGGGCCAATCATATATGCAATCTCTTATTCGACATGACCCATCCTATGCATGCATTGATATATATATATTACACATTGATGTATCATGAATATCATCTAGACTGCTTATGAACTAGAGCGAGCTATGGAATACTGAGTAATCCTGCCAGACTAGATTATCAAATGGGCATTAGAAGGCAGAATCAATGTTGATAAATGTAAAGTAGATTTGGGATTTAAAAACCTGTGCCCTACACCATAAATAATCTGTGTAGTGATTGTAATGGAAACAGATTTGGGGTTTGGTAGGATCAAGGACTGAAGCTATAGACAACAATACCAGGTAGCAAAGCTAGACTGTTACATAGATATTGTCTGTATAAAGAGGGGAATAGATTCAAGAGGAAAAAATTATTCTCCTCTTTACAAGGCATGGTAAGGCTCCTTTGGAATATTGGTTCAGTTTTGGAATCCATATACAAAGGGACATCTTGAATGGAAGCATTAGAGAAGGGCAACTAATTAATAAGGGAATGGAGGGGGCTTAATATGCAGGCAGATTAGACAAGTTAGGCTGTTACATTGAGAAGCAAGTTTGGTAGGATATGATCACTTTATACAATATATTAAGTGCCATCTAAACTCTCTAATTCATGATACTGTAGTTAGTGGTTGGTACAGGGAGACTTATATAATATTGAGAATACTGGTATTAATACATACTTTGTTCTGGTTTGAGTACGGGGGTATTATAATATTGAGAATTACTGGTATTAATACATATACGTAGTTGTGGTTGGTTACAGGGATACTATATAAATAGTGGAATACTTGGATTAATACATATTACTGTAGTTCTGGTTGGTACATGATACTATATAATATTGAGAATTACTTGTTATAAACATATACTTTAGTTCTGGTTGGTACGAGGTACTATATAACATTGAGAATTACTGTATCTTACATATACTGTAGTTTGTTGGCATGGGATGATACTATAATATGAGAATTACTGGTATAATCATTATATGTAGTTCTGGTTGGACAGGATACTTATATGAGAATGTACTGTTATTACATATACTTATCTGTGGTACAGGGATACATATAATTGAGATTAATGGTATTATACAATACATTAGTTCTGTTGGTACGGGATCTATATATATTAGAATTACGGTATAATAGAAGAATCCCCCCACCTCCTCAATTACTATGTTACTATGTAACTGTTAAACAGACATTATGGGTAGGGTATAAAGGTTGGACTAGATGGACGTATGTCTTTATACAACCTCCAATACTATTTTACTATGTAACTGTTAACAGACATTAGGGTAGGATATAAGGTGGACTAGATGGACGTATGTCTTTATACAACCTCCAATACTATGTTACTATGTTACTGTTATACAGACATTATGGTGGGTATAAGGTTGGACTAGATGGACGTATGTCTTTTACAACCTCCAATACTATGTTACTATGTAACTGTTATACAGACATTATGGGTAGGGTATAAAGTTGGACTAGATGGACGTATGTCTTTATAACCTCCATACTATGTTCTATGTAACTGTTACACATTATGGGTAGGGTATAAAGGTTGGACTAGATGACTATCGTCTTACAACAATCAATACTATGTTATATGTAACTATTATACAGACTCATGGGTAGGGTATAAAGGTTGGACTAGATGGATGATGTCTTTTACAACCTCCAATACTATGTTACTATGTAACTGTTAACAGAAATTATGGGTAGGGTATAAAGGTTGGACTAGATGGAGTATGTCTTTATACAACCTCCAATACTATGTTTACTATGGAACTCCTAGACAAATATATGGGTAGGGTATAAAGTTTGGACTAGATGACATAGTCTTTAACACATCCAATACTATGTTACTATGTTACTGTTATACGACATTATGGTAGGTATAAAGGTTGGACTAGATTGGACGTATGTCTTTATCAACCTCCAATTACTATGTTTCTATGTAACTGTTATACAGACATTATGGGTAGGGTATAAAGGTTGGACTAGTTGGACGTATGTCTTTAAACCTCCAATACTATTTACTATGTAACTGTTATACAGACATTATGGGTAGAGATAAGGTTGGACTAGATGGAGTATGTCTTATACAACTCCAAACTATGTTACATGTAACTGTATAAACGACATTATGGGTGGGTATAAGGTTGGACTAGATGGACGTATTGTCTTATACAACCTCCAATACTATGTTACTATGTAACTGTTATACAGCATTATGGGTAGGGAAAAGGTTGGACTAGATGGACGTATGTCTTTATACAACCTCCAATACTATGTTACTATGTAACTGTTATACAGACCTTATGGGTAGGGTATAAAGTTGGACTAGATGGAGCGTATGTCTTTATAAACTCCAAACTATGTTACTATGTAACTGTTATACAGACATTAGGGTAGGGTATAAAGGTTGGACTAGATGGACGTATGTCTTTATACAACCTCCAATACTAGTTACTATGTAGCTGTATATAGACATATAGGGTAGGGTATAAAAGTTGGACTAGATGGACGTATGTCTTTATTACAACCTCCAATACTATGTTACTGTGAACTGTTATACAGACATTATGGGTAGGGTATAAAGGTTGGACTAGATGACGTATGTCTTTATACAACCTCCAATACTATGTTACTATGTAACTGTTATACAGACATGGGTAGGGTATAAAGGTTGGACTAGTTGGACGTATGTCTTTATCACACCTCCAATACTATGTTACTATGTAACTGTTATACAGACATATGGGTGGTATAAAGGTTGACTAGATGGACGTATGTCTTATACAACCTCCAATCTATGTTACTATGTACTGTTATACAGACATTATGGGTAGGGTATAAAGGTTGGACTAGATGGAGTATGTTTTATACAACCTCAATACTAGTTACTATGTAACTGTTATACAGACATTATGGGTAGGGATAAAGGTTGGATAGAGGACGTATGTCTTTATACAACTCCAATACTATGTTACTATGTAACTGTTATACAGACATTAGGGTAGGGTATAAAAGTTGGATAGATGGACGTATGTCTTTATACAACCTCCAATACTATGTTACTATGTAATGTTATACAGACATTATGGGTTAGGTATAAAGGTTGGACTAGATGGACGTATGTCTTTATACAACCTCCAATATATGTTACTATGTACTGTTATATAGACATTATGGGTAGGGTATAAAAGTTGGACTAGATGGGCAGTATGTCTTTATACAACCTCCAATACGATGTACTATGTAACTGTATACCGACATTATGGGTAGGGTATAAGGTGGACTAGATGACGTAGTCTTATACAACCTCCAATACTATGTACTATGAACTGTACGACCATAGGTGTAGGGGTTATAAAGGGTGGACTAGATGATGTATGTCTTTAACAACCTCCAATACTATGTTCTATGTAACTGTTATACAGACATTATGGGTAGGGTATAAAGGTTGGACTAGATGGATGTTGTCTTTATTACAACTATCCAATACTATGTTACTAGGTAACTGTTAACAGACATTATGGGTAGGGTTATAAAGGTTGGACTGTTGGACGTATTGTCTTATACAACCTCCAATACTATGTTATATGTAAAACTTGATACAGACAATATGGGTAGGTATAAAGTGTTGGATAGTGGACGTATGTCTTTATACAACCTCCAATACTATGTTTACATGTAACTGTTATACAGACATTATGGGTAGGTATAAAGGTATGGACTAGATGGACGTTGTTTTATACAACTCTACAAATATGTTACTATTAACAGTATAAGACATTATGGTAGGGTATAAAGTTGGACTAGATGGAGTATGTCTTTATACAACCTCCAATACTATGTTACTATGTAAACGTATACAGACATTAGGGGTAGGGTATAAAGGTGGACTAGATGGACGTATGTCTTTATACAACCTCCAATACTATGGTACTGTGTTAATGTATACAGACATTATGGGTAGGATAAAGTGTTGACTAGATGGACGTATGTCTTTTACAACTCAATACTATGTACATGTAACTGTATACAGAAATTAGGGTAGGGTATAAGGGTTGGACTAGATGGACGTATGTCTTTTATACAACCTCCAATACTATGTTACTATGTAACGTATACAGACTTATGGGTAGGGTATAAAGGTTGGACTAGATGGACGTATGTCTTTAACAACCTCCAATATATGTTACTATGTAACTGTTATACAGACATATGGGTAGGGTATAAAGGTTGAGATAGATGAACATATGTCTTTATAAACCTCCAATACTATGTTACTATGAACTGTTATACCAGACATATGGTAGGGTATAAAGGTTGGGATCGAGTGGATGTATGTCTTTAATCAAACCTCCAATACATATGTTCTATGTAACTGTTATACAGACATTATGGGAAGGGTATAAAGGTTGGACTAGATGGACGTGTGTCTTTATACAACCTCCAATACTATGTTACTATGTAACAGTTATACAGACATTATGGGTTGGGTATAAAGGTTGGACTAGATTGACATTTGTCTTTATACAACCTCCAATACTATGTTACTATGTAACTGTTATACAGACATTATGGGTAGAATATAAAGGATGGACTAGATGGACGTAGGCTTTATACAACCTCCAATACGAGGTTACTATGTAACCGTTAATAAAGACAGTTATGGGTAGGGTAAAAAGGTTTCGACTAGACGGATCTATCTCTTCTATACAAACTCCAACACTATTTGAGTGGTTTTAAGTTCTAAGCGGCGTGCCTTCGGTTCTGTACTGGGGCAGCTTATTAAATCTGTTTATAAATGACTTAGAAGGGGCCCCCCATCATCATCATCCATGCACATCATATTATTCAGACATATACCCATCCATGCATCAATCATTGAATCATCCATCCATCCCATATTCACACCATTGCATTGACTCACATCCATTGACATCATCATACCCCCATGAGAGGCAAGATCTCTGTATTCTCTGATGAACTTCAAAATGCGAGCTTGGAATCTTCAACTATGTGTTAATTGCTGCAGCAGACCTAGATAGATTATCCAAAATGGCTGTACGAATGGCAGAGAGAGTTCATGTTGATAAATGTAAGTGATAGCTTTGGGATTTAGAATTACCTGTGCGCCACTACCCATATAACTCTGTGTTAAGTGATTCATGGTAAGTGGAAAAAGATTTGGGGTTATGGTAGGATAACGACTAGCTATAGCCAAACAATACCAGGTTAGCAAACGGCTAGAGCTGTTAGCAAGATATTGTCTGTATAAAGAGGGGGAAAAATTCAAGAGAAAAAATTATCCTCCCTCTTTACAAGGCACTGGATAAGTGCCTCATTTGGAATATGCGGTTCAGTTTTGGGAATCCATATACAAAAGGACATCTTGAAATGGAAGCATTAGTGTAGAGAAGTGGCAACTCAAATTAATAAGGGGAATGGGACGGGGGCTTGAACTCGATGGCAGGCAGATGAGACAAGTTAGGGCTCTGTTTACATTGGAGAAGCAAAGTTTGTAGGGATATGAAATCACTTATACAATATATATAATGTTGCCAGCAATAACTCTCGTAATTCATGATACTGGTACGTTATTGGTTGGTAAGGAGACTTATAATTTGAGAATATCTGGTATAATAAATACTACTTTGTTCTGGTTGGTACGGGGGATATATATTAATATTGAGAATTACTGGTATAATCACATATACTGTAGTTTGTGGTTGGTTACAGGGATACTGATATAAATGAGATTTGTCAATATACTGTTCGGCTATATATTGATATCTGTTATACATATACTGTAGTTCTGGTTGGTACGATGATACTAGATAATATTGAGAAGTACTGGTGGTTATTAATACATTACTTTTTCTGGTTGGTTACGGGGGATACTATAAACATTGAGAATTACATGTATCTTACATATCTGTAGTTCTGTTGGCATGGGAGATACTATTAATATGAGAATGATATAAGTCTGGTATAACTACATATACTGTACGTTCTGGTTGGTACAGGATACTTATAATATTGAGAATGACTACTGGTATGTATTAATATACTGTAGTTCTGGTTGGTACAGGATACTATAATAATATGAGAATTTTTATGTATTATGTACAATAACAGTATAGTTTCTGGTTGGTACGGGATTCCTATATAATATTGAGAATTACTTGGTATTCCTACTAATTCTTACTCGTCTAAAATTGAGAATTACCGTACAAAAGATCCCCCCCCCATCCCTCAATTACTATGTTACTATGTTAACTGTTAGACAGACATTATTGGGTAGGGTATAAAGGTTGGGACTAGAGTGGAGTATGTCTTTATTACAACCTCATTACTCTGTACTATATTTTACTATGGAACTGTTAAACAGTACATTATGGGTAGGATATAAGGTTGGACTAGTGATGACGTATGTCTTTATACAACCTCCAATACTATGTTACTATGTTACTGTTATACAGACATTATGGTAGGGTATAAGGTTGGACTAGATGGATGTATAGTCTTTTACAAACCTCCAAATATATGTTACTATGTAACTGTTATACAGACATTATGGGTGGGTATAAAGTTGGACTAGATGGACGTATGTCTTTATAACCTCCAATACTATGTTCTATGTAACACGTTCACTTCGACATTATGGGTAGGGTATAAAGTTTGGACTAGACTGACATACGTCTTTACACAAATTCAATACTATGTTACTATGTAACTATTATACAGACATCATGGGTAGGGTATAAAGGTTGGACTAGATGGATGTATGTCTTTATACAACCTCCAATACTATGTTACTTGTAACTGTTAACAGAAATTATGGTAGGGTATAAAGGTTGGACTAGATGGATGTATGTCTTTATACAACCTCCAATACATGTTTACTATGGACTCCTAGACAAATACTATGGGTCTAGGGTTTATAAAGTTTGGACTAGAGGACTGACATACGTCTTTACACAAATTCAATACTATGTTACTATGTTACTGTTTCTCGAATTATGGGTAGGTATAAAGGTTGGACTAGTTGACGTATGTCTTTATGCAACCTCCAATACTATGTTTCTATGTAACGTTATACAGAATTATGGGTAGGGTATAAAGGTTGGACTAGTTG
Source organism: Hymenochirus boettgeri (assembly GCA_019447015.1). Classification (NCBI taxonomy): domain Eukaryota; kingdom Metazoa; phylum Chordata; class Amphibia; order Anura; family Pipidae; genus Hymenochirus; species Hymenochirus boettgeri. The sequence continues at coordinate 2,602,143 of CM033474.1, read as the reverse complement.
GACGTATGTCTTTAAACCTCCAATACTATTTACTATGTATAACTGTTCTACAGACATTATGGGTAGAGTATAGGTTGGACTAATGGACGATGTCTTTATAACAACAACTCCAACAGCTATGTTACATGTAACTGTTATAAGCACATTATGGGTGGGTATAAAGGTTGGACTAGATGGGACGTTATGTCTTATACAACCTCCAATACTATGTTACTATGTAACTGCTTATACAGTCAGTATGGTAGGGAAAAGGGGACTAGATGGACGTATGTCTTTATACAACCTCCAATACTATGTTACTATGTAACTGTTATACAGACCATTATGGGTGGGTATAAAAGTTGGACTAGAGGACGTATGTCTTAAAAACTCCAAACTATGTTACTATGTAACTGTTTACAGACATTAGGGGTAGGGTATAAAGGTTGGACTAGATGGACGTATGTCTTTATACAACCTCCAAATACTAGTTACTAGTAGCTGTATATAGACATGATGGGTAGGGTATAAAAGTTGGACTAGGATGGACGTATGTCTTTATACAACCTCCAATACTATGTTACTGTGAAACTGTTATACAGACATTATGGGTAGGGTATAAAGTTTGGACTAGATGGACGTATGTCTTTATACAACCTCCAATACTATGTTACTATGTAACTGTTATACAGACATGGGTAGGGTATAAAGTTGGACTAGTTGGACGTATGTCTTTTATCACCCTCCAATACTATGTTACTATGTAACTGTTATACAGACATATGGGTGGGTATAAGGTTGACTAGATGGACGTATGTCTTTATACAACCTCCAATACTATGTTACTATGTACGTTTACAGCATTATGGGTAGGGTATAAAGTTGGACTAGATGGACGTATGTTTTATACAACCTCAATACTAGTTACTATGTTAATGTTATACAGGCATTATGGGTAGGGATAAAGGTTGGATAGAGGGACGATGTCTTTTACCAACCTCCAATACTATGTTACTATGTAACTGTATACAGACATTAGGGGTAGGGTATAAAAGGTTGGAATAGATGGACGTATTGTCTTATACAACCTCCAATACTATGTTACTATTAAATGTATACAGACATTATGGGTAGGTATAAAGGTTGGACTAGATGGACGTATGTCTTTATACAACCTCCTATAATATGTTACTATGTACTGTTATAAGACATTATGGGTAGGGTATAAAAGTTGGATAGATGGGCGTATGTCTTTATACAACCTCCAATACATGTTACTTGTAACTTGTATACCGACATTATGGGTAGGGTATAAGTGTGGACTAGATGGACGTAGTCTTTATCAACCTCCAATACTATGTACTCTATGAACTGTACGAACATTATGGTGTAGGGGTATAAAGGGGTGACTAGATGGATGTATGTTTTAACAACCTCCAATACTATGTTACTATGTAACTGTTATACAGAATTATGGGTAGGGTATAAAGGTTGGACTAGATGGATGTATGTCTTTATTACAACCTCCAATATGATGTACTAGGTAACCGTTATACAGACATTATGTGGTAGTGGTTATAAAGGTGGGACTGATTGGACGGTATTGTCTTATACAACCTCCAATCTATGTTTACATGTAAAACTGTTACAGTACAATATGGGTTAGGTATAAATGTTGGAACTAATGCGTGGACGATGTCCTTTAAATACAACCTCCAATACTATGTTTACGATGTAACTGTTATTACAGACATTATGGTAGGGTAATAAAAGGTTGACTAGATGGACTGTATGTCTTTATACACTACAAACTAGTATATTGTAACTGTTTATACAGACTTATGGGTAGGGTATAAGGTTGGACTAGATGGACGTAATGTCTTATACGAACCGTCCAATAACTATAGGTTACTATGTAAACGTGATTACAGACATTAGGGGTAGGTATAAAGGTTGACTAGATGGACGTAGTTTTATACAAACCTCCAATACTAGTGTTCTGAATGTTAACGTATACGACATTATGGGTAGGATATAAAGTGTTGACTAGATGGCGTAGTCTTTTATATAACTACCCAATACTATGTACTATGTACTGTATAACAAGACAATTGAGGGTAGGGTATAAGGTTGGACTAGATGACTGGATAATGTCTTTTACAACCTGCCAATAACTATGTTACTATGTAACCGTTATACAGACAGTATGGTAGGGTATAAAGTTGGACTAGAGGACGTGTATTGTTCTTTATACAACCTCCAATATATGTTGACTAGTAAACTGTTTACAGACAGTATGGGTAGGGTAAAAGGTTTGAATAGATAACATATGTCTTTATACACCTCCAATTACTATGTTTACTATGAACTGTTATACCCAGACATATAGGAGGGTGAAAAGGTTGGGATCGATGGATTGTATGTCTTTAATCAAACCTCCAATAATATGTTCTATGTAAATGTATTACAGACATATGGGTAGGGTATAAAGGTTGGACGAGATGGACGTATGTCTTTATACCACCTCCAATACTATGTTACTGTGTAAACTGTTATACAGACATTATAGGTAGGGCATAAAGGTTCGGACTAGATGACGTATGTCTATCAACCTCCAGTACGATGTGACTATTGTAAATGTATACAGAATATGGTATGGGTTATAAAAGGTTGGACTAGATGGATGTATGTCTTTATACAACCTCCAATACTATGTAACTGATAAGGTGTCTATACACTACCACTCACCAACCATCTGACCTGATAACTTTATGACCAACATTATGGGTGTTACGTCAATAGTAAAGAGTTTTCTGGGGTAAGCAGATGAAGCAGAGATAAAAAGAAGCAAGTTTCCATTTCATTTTGTTTAATCACGTGGACCTCTTAAAGGGACCTGCCTGAGAATGATTGCTATGGGGTGTGTGGATCTGGTTCCACCCCAAAGGTATAACTAGATAATAAACATCCTTTTAAGTTCCATAGGGGAAAGAGTGATCTCTCTTTTTGATAAATGCAAGGCACATAAACAGTTAAGGCTCCTCGGTGTAACTCATCTTGCACAAGCCAAAGTTCACATATTATCCTTCTTCTTAGCCCCAGTCTGAATGAACAGAACTGTGAGGGTGAAAGGTCAGAATCTGCATTTAAATAGAGAGTTGTGGGGACCAAAGCCTGTTTAATAAAGGGCCAGGCTGTGACAGTAATCAGATGCACTGAGTACTGCAAATCAGCCACCATTACTAAGGGTAACTCATTGTGTGCCTGCAGCCTAGAGACTCCCAGCTGTTCCTCACTTCTGGCAATGAAAGAGTGGAACAAAAGCACCTGGTGTCAAATTGAATTTACTGGTCACTTAATATACGGGCACCTGGCCTCTGTAGAGCTACTGACGAACTATAACTCTCTACAGCCTTTCCATTAAACTTCTGGTAGAGATTACAGGAGACTTTGTCCAGCAATAGTCAAGGGCCTGCTGTATTGGCACCCCCGACTAAGCCATACCCAAAACCAATTCAACCCTGACACAGCCATGCCTAATACCCAATCACCCCCCCGACACAGCCATACCCAATACAAACACCCCGACACACCCATACCCAATACCAAATTAACACTGACACACCCATTCCCAACACCAAATCCTCACTGACACACCCATACCAAACACCAAATCAACCCTAACACAGCCATACCCAATACCAATAATCCTCACGGACACAGTCAATACCCCAATCACCAAATCCGCACTGACAAGCCATACCCACTACCAAATCCTCACTGACACAAGCCATCCGATACCCAATATCCTCCTTCACTGACACAACGCCATAAACCCTATACCAATCATCACATCCAAACCCAATACCCAATCATCACTGGGTGGCGGGCACGGGCCCCATACCCAATCCCAAATCCTCACTGCACACAGCCATACCCAATCACAATCATCACTGACACACCGCCATACCCACAACCAAATCCTCACTGACACAGCCATACCCATACCAAATCCTCACTAACCAAAGCACATAACCCTAATACCAAATCCTCACTGAACAAGCCATACCCAACACCAAATCCTCACTGATACACAAGCCTACCCACATAGTGGTGCCCTGTGGCATTCCCTCCAGGTTCATAGCGCCCTCTCGCACATATGTTGTGTTCTGTCTCTCTCGGCAATAGGTTCCCTTACATATGTGGCGTCTCCTCTCGGTTTCATAGTTGAACTCGTCCTTGGCCTCTCTGTCACATAGGTGTGCGACCCTGTACATATGGTGTGTCTGTTCTATTCCCTCTCTGGTTACATAGTGTGGTTGCTCCTCTGCATAGGCTCTGCTCGGTTAAAATAGTGTGGGCCCTCTTCTGGTTACTGTTGTGTGCCCTCTCTTCGTTTATAGTATGTGTGCCCTCTCTGGTTACCTAGTGTCTTGCCTCTCTGGTTACATATGTGGTGCCCTCTCTGGTTAATATTGTGTCTCTCTCTCTGGTTACATAATGTGTGCCCTCTCTGGTTACATAGTGTGTGCCCTCTCTGGTTACATAGTTTGTGCCCTCTCTGGTTACATAGTGTGTGCTCTCTCTGGTTACATAGTGTGTGCCCTCTCTGGTTACTATGTTTCCCTCTCTGGTTACTAGTTGTGCCCCTCTCTGGTTACATAGTGTGGGCCCTCTCTGGTTACATAGTGTTTGCCCTCTCTGTTACATAGTGTGTGCCCTCGCTGGTTCATAGTGTGTCTCCGGCTTTTACCCTCTCTGGTTTAGTTGGCTCCGCTGTACATAGTGTGTGCCCTCTCTTGTTATAGTGTGGTGCTCTCTCTGGTTACATAGTGTTGGCCCCTCTGTTACTACTGTGTGCCCTCTCTGGTTACATTAGTGTTTGCCCTCTCTTTTACATAGTGTGTGCGCTCTCTGGTTACATAGTGTGTGGCCCTCTCCTGGTTTCCAATGTGTTGCCCTCTCTGGTTAAATCATAGTGTTTTGCCCTCTCGGTTACCTCAGTGGTGGTGCTCTCTTCTGGTTACATATGTTTGCCTCTCGGTTGACATAGTGTGTGCCTCCTCCTGGTTACATAGTGTTTTGCCCTCTCTGGTTACATAGTGTGCCCTCTGGTTCAGAGTGTGTGCCTCTCTGTGTACATAGTGTTTGCCCTCTCTGGTTACATAGTTGTGGCCCTCCTCTGGTTACATAGTGTGGCCCTCATGGTTACATAGTGTGCTCCTCTCTCTGGTTACATAGTGTGTGCCCTCTCTGGTTACACATGTTGGCATACCTCTCTGGTTACATAGTGTGTGCCCTCTCTGGTTACATATTGTTGCCCTCTCGGTTACTTAGTGTGTGTCCTCTCTGGTTACATAGTGTGTGCCCTCTCTGGTTACATAGTGTTTGCCCTCTCTGGTTACATAGTGTTGTGCCTCTCTGGTTCATGTTGTCCTCCTCTACTGTGTGTGCCTCTCTTTTTACATAGTGGTGTGCCCCTCTCTGGTTACATAGTTGTTTCCTCTCGTGTTACATAGTGTGTGCTCTCTCTGGTTACATAGTGGTTGTTCCTCTCTGGTTACATAGTGTGTGCCCCTCCTCTCTGGTTACATAGTGTGTGCCCTCTCTGGTTACATCGTGTGTGCCCTCTCTGGTTCTACATAGTGTGTGCCCTCCTCTGGTTACATAGTGTGTGCTCTCTCTGGTTACATAGTGTTTGCCCTCATCTCTGGTTTACATATGTGTGTCCTCTCTGGTTACATAGTGTGTGCTCTCTCTGGTTACATAGTGTGTGCCCTCTCTGGTTACATAGTGTGTGCTCTCTCTGGATACATAGTGTGTGCCCTCTCTGGTTACATAGTGTTCTCCTCTCTTTGTGACATAGTGTGTGCCCTCTCTGGTTACATAGTGTGTGCCTCTGGTTACATAGTGTGGATGCCCTCTCTGGTTACATAGTGTTTGCCCTCTCTGGTTACATAGTGTGTGCCCTCTGGTACACGTTTGTTTTTGCCCTCTCTGTGTTAATAGGTATGCCTCTCTGGTTACTATGCTCGGTATAGTGTTGCCTCCGTTCATCTCCCTCCTGGTACTGGTTGTCTTGTTACATAGTGTGTCCCTCTCTGGTTACATAAGTGTTTTTTTGCCCTCTCTGGAATACATAGTGTGTGCCCTCTCTGATAACATAGGTTGGCCATTTTTCTGTTTGCCTCATCTGGTTTATGTGTTTTGCCTCTGGTACAATGTTGTGCATCCCTCTGGTTACTAGTGTGTGCCCTCTCATGTTTACAAGTTTTGCCCCTCTCTGGTTTACATGTGTTGTGCCCTCACTGGGTAATATTCATCTCTGTTATAGTGGTTGCCTCTCCTCTGGATTACTTAGTGTGTGCTCCTCTCTGTTAACATATTGTTCTCTCTTGTACAGGGTCCCTCTCTGGTTTACATGTGGTGCTCCTCTGGTTACATAGTGTGTAGCCTCTCCTGGTTACATAGTGTGTGTCCCTCTCTGGTTACATAGTGTTGCCCTCTCTGGTACTATTGTGCTCTCGGTTACATCGCCCTCTCTGGTAACATTTTGTTTGCCCTCTCTGGTAATAGTGTGTGGCTCTCTCTGGTTACATATTGTGTGCTCTCTCTGGTTACATAAATGTTTGCCCTCTCTGGTTACATAGTGTTTGCCCTCTCTGGTTACATAGTGTGTGCCCTCTCTGGTTACATGTGTTGCCCTCTCTGTTCATATGTTCTTGGTTCATTATGTGTGCTCTCTCTGGTTACTAAATGCTTGCACTCTCTGGTTACATATGTTTGCCTCTCTGGTTATAGTGGGTGCCCTCTCTGGTTCCATAGTGTGTGCCCTCTCTGGTTACATATGTTTGTCGCCGCTCTCTGGTACATAGTTTGTGCCCTCTCTGTTACATATTGTGTGCCCTCTGGTTACATATGTTTGCCCTCTCTTGGTTACAATGTTTGCCCTCTCTGGTTACATAATGTTGTCCCTCTCTGGTTAATAGTGTGTGCTCCCTCGTCTGGTTTCCTAGTGTGTGCCCCTCTGTTACATAGTGGTTGCCCTCTCTGGTTACAATGTGTGTGCCCTCTCTGGTTACATAGTGTTGCCCTCTCTGGTTCTTGGTCTCTCTGGTTACATAGTGTGGCCCTCTCTGGTTACATCCTAGTTGTTTGCCCTCTCTGGTTACATATTGTGATGCTTCTCTCTGTGTTACATAAATGTTTGCCTCTCTGGTTACATAGTGTTTTTCCCTCTCTGGTTACTAGTGTTTGCCCTCTCTGGTTTACATATGGTTTGCCCTCTCTGGTTAATAGTAGTGTGGCAATCCTCCTGGTTACATAGTGTGTGCCCTCTCTGGTTACATAGTGTGTGCCCTCACTGGTTAAAAGTTGGATTCCTCTCTGGTTACATAGTGTTTGCCCTCTCTGGTTACTTAGTGTGTGTCCTCTCTGGTTACATAGTGTGTGCTCTCTCTGGTTACATAGTGTGGCTCTCTATGTTACATAGTGTTGCTCTCTTCCTCTCTGGTTACATAGTGTTGCCCTCTCTTGGTTACATAGTGGTGCCCTCCGCCCTGGTTCATTAGTGTTTGCCCTCTCTGGTTACATAGTGTTTTGCCCCTCTGGTTACATAGTGGTTGCCTCTCTCTGGTTACTTAGTGTGTGTCTCTCTGTACATATGTTTGGCCCTCTCTGTTACATAGTGTGTTGCCCTCTCTGGCTGGTTACTAGTGTATTTGACCCTCTCTGGTCTCATCGTGTGTGGCCTCTCCTGGTACATAGTGTGTGCCCTCTCTGGTTACATAGTGTTTGCCCTCTCTGTTTACATAGTAGGTTCCCTCTTTGGTTACATAGTGTGTGCCCTCTCTGGTTACATAGTGGGTGCCCTCCTCTCTGGTTTACATAGTGGTGCCTCTCTGGTTACATAGTGTGGTGACCCTCTCTGGTTTACATAGTGGTGTTGCCCCTCTCTGGTTAATTCATAGTGTTTGGTGCCCTCTCTGGTTACATAGTGTGTGTCTCTCTCTTGTTTCCATATGTCTTGCCCTCTCTGGTTACATAGTGTGTGTCCTCTCTGGTTACATAGTGTTTGCCCTCTCTGGTTACATAGTGTTTGCCCTCATCTGGTAATAGTTTGCCCTCGGTTACATAGTGTGTGCCTCTATGGTCTTCATTATTGGTTCCCTCCTGTTATAGTGGGCTCCTCTCTGGTTACATGTGTGCCCTCTTCTGGCACATAGTTTGGCCCTCCTGATTAATGTTGGCATCCTCTCTGGTTACATAGTGGGTGTCCTCTCTGGTGTATGCCTCTCTGGTTACATGTGTGTCCCATCTCTGTTTAACATAGTGTTTTGCCCTCTCTGTTTACATAGTGGGTGCCCTCTGGTAAATTTTGGCATCCTCTCTGGTTAACATAGTTTGTGCCCTCTCTGGTTACATAGTGTGTGCTCTCTGGATACATAGTGTGTGTCCTCTCTGGTTACATAGTGTGTGCTCTCTGGTTACATAGTGTGTTTCCTCTCTGGTTACATAGTGTTTGCCCTCTCTGGTTACATAGTTGTGTGGTTTGGTTCCTCTGCTGGTTTACATAGTGTTGCCTCTCTGTAACATATGTGTTTTCCTCTCTGGTTACATAAATGTTTGCCCTCTCTGGTTACATAGTGGTGTGCCCTCTCTGTTTACATAGGTGTGTTTCCCCCTCGCTGGTTGACCTAATAGTGGTGTGCCCTCTCTGGTTACATAGTGTGTGCCCTCTCTGGTTACATAGTGTGTGTCCTCTCTGGTTACATAGTGTGGCTCTCATCTGGTTACACTAGTGGTGCCCTCTCTGGTTACATAGTGTGTGCCCTCTCTGGTTACATAGTGTGTGCCCTCTCTGGTTACATAGTGTGTGCCTCTCTGGTTCATAGTGTGTGCCTTCTGGTTACATAGTGTGTGCCCTCTCTGGTTACATAATGTGTGCTCTCCTCTGGTTACATAGTGTGTGCCCTCTCTGGTTACATAGTGTGTGCCCTCTGTGTGACATAGTGTGTGCCCATCTGGTACATATGTTGCCCTCTCTGTACATAGTTTGCCCTCTGGATTACATAGTGTGTGCCCTCCTGGTCATAAGTGTTGCCCTCTCGGTTACATAGTGTTGCCCTCTCTGGTTCATAGTGTGTGCATGCCCTCTCTGGTTACATAGTGTTTGCCCTCTCTGGATACATAGTGTGTGCCCTCACTGGTTACATTTTGTTTGCCCTCTCTGGTTATAGTGTGTGCTCTCTCTGGTTACATAGTGTGTGCCCTCTCTGTTTACATAGTGTGTGCCCTCTCTGGTTACATAGTGTGCTCTCTGGTACAAGGTTTGGCTCTCTGGTTACATAAGTGTTTGCCCTCTCGGTACATAGTGTTTGCCCTCTCTGGATACATAGTGTGTGCCCTCTCTGGTAACATTTTGTTTGCCCTCTCTGGTTATAGTGTGTGCTCTCTCTGGTTACATAGTGTGTGCCCTCTCTGGTTACATAGTGTTTGCCCTCTCTGGTTACATAGTGTTTGCCCTCTCTGAGTACATAGGTTGCCCTCTCTGGTAAATTTCTAGTTTGTTCCCTCTCTGGTATAGTGTGTGCTCTCTCTGGTTACATAGTGTGTGGCCCTCTCTGTTTACATAGTGTTTTGCCCTCTCTGGTTACCTAGGTGTTGCCCTCTCTGTTTACTAGTGTGTGCCCTCTCTGGTTTACAGAGTGTGTGCCCTCTCTGTTACATAGTGTGTTGCCCTCTCTGGTTACATAGTGTGTGCCCTCTCTGGTTACATAGTGTGTGCCCTCTCTGGTTACATAGTGGGTGCTCTCTATGGTTTCATAGTGTTTGCCCTCTCTGGTTAAATAGTTGGCATCTCTCTGGTTACATTGTGTGCCTCTCATGTTACATAGTGTTTGCCCTCTCTGGTTACATAGTGTTGTGCCCTCACTGGTTAAATAGTTGGCATCCTCTCTGGTTACATAGTGAGTGTCCTCTCTGGTTGACTGTGTGCTGGTGTCTCTCCGCCGTTACATAGTGTGTGCCTCTCTGGTTACATAGTGTATTGCCCTCTCTGGTTCCATCATGTGTGGCCTCTCTGGTTACATATGTTTGCCCTCTCTGGTTACAATAGTGGGTGCCCTCCTGGTTTCATAGTGTTTTTGCCCTCTCTGGTTAATGTGTTTGCCCTCTCTGGTTTACATAGTGGTGTCCTCTCTGGTTACTAGTGTGTGTCCTCTCTGGTACATATGTGTTGCCCTCTCTGGTTACATATGTGTGCCCTCTCGGGTTACTAGTGTTTGCCCTCTCTGGTTACAAAGTGTGTGCTCTAGACTCGGTTACATGTGTGTGCCCTCTCTGGTTACATAGTGGTGCCCTCTCTGGTTACATAGTGTTGTGCCGGTGTCTCTCTGGTTACATAGTGTGTGCCCTCTCTGGTTACCATACGTGTTTGCCCTCTCTGGTTACATAGTGTGTGCCCTCTCTGGTTACATAGTGTGTGCCCTCTCTGGTTACATAGTGGGTACCCTCTTCTGGTTACATAGTGGGTGCCCCTCGCTGGTTCATAGTTTTGTGTCCCTCTCTGGTACATAGTGTGTTTCCTCTCTGTTACTAGTGTTTGCCTCTCTGGTTTACCATAGTGTGGTGCCCTCCTGGTTCCATAGTGTTTGCCCTCTCTGGTTCATAGTGTTTCCCTCTCTGGTTACATAGTGGGTGTCCTCTTGGTTACTAGAGTGTGGTACCATCGCTGTGTACATATGTGTGCCCTCTCTGGTTACATAGTGTGTGCCCTCTCTGGTTACATAGTGTTTGCCCTCTCTGGTACATAGTGTTGCTCTCTCTGGTTACATAGTGTGTGCCCTCTCTGGTTACATAGTGTTTGCCCTCTCTGGTTACATAGTGTTAGCCCTCTCTGGTTACAATAGTGTGTGCTCTCTGGTTACATAGTGTGTGCCCTCTCTGTATTACATAGTTTTTTGCCTCTCTGGTTACATAGTGTGTGCCTCTCTTCTGGTTACTAGTGGTGTGCCCTCCTGGTTACATAGTGTTTGCCCTCTCTGGTGGGTACATAGTGTGTGCTCTCTCTGCGTTACATTGTTTGCCCTCTCTGGTTACACGTGTGTCCCCTCTGGTTACATAGTGGGTGCCCTCTCTGGTTAACTAAGTGTTGGTGCCCTCTCTGGTTACATAGTGGTGTGCCTGTGGTCCTCTTTCGATGGTTCATAGTGTGCCCCATCACTGGTTAATAGTTGGCTCCTCTCTGGTACATAGTGTGTGCCCTCTCTGTACTATTTTGCTGCCACCTCACTGTTAAATAGTTGGCATACTCTCTTGATTCATAGTGGGTGTCCTCTCGGTTACTTGTGCGGTCCTCGTTGTATCCTCTCTGTGTATACATAGTGTTTGCCCCTCTGCTGGTTACATAGTGGGGCCCTCTTCCTGGTTACATAGTGTTGGTCCTCTCTGTTTACATAGTGTGCCCTCTCTGGTTACATATTGGGTGCCCCTCTCTGGTTACATAGTGGTGCCCTTCTGGTTACATAGTGTGTGTCCCTCTCTCTTACATAGTGTTTGCCCTCGTCTTATTACATAGTGTGTGCCCTCTCTCTGTTCATAGCTGTTAGCCTCTCTGATTACATAGTGTGTGCCCTCTCTGGTTACATAGTGGGTGCCCTCTCTGGTTACAATATGGTTTGTCCTCTCTGTTACATAGTGTGGTGCCCTCTCTGGTTACATAGTTGGGTTTGCCCTCTCTGGTTACTAGTGGTGCCCTTCGGTTACATAGTGGGTCCCGCTCTCTGCTTACATGGTGTGCCGTCATTACTGGTGTTTCCCTCTCTGTTACAGTATGTGTGCCCTCTCTGTTACATAGTGTGTGCCCTCCTGCTGGTACAAGTAGTGTTTGCCCTCTCTGGTTACATAGTGTGTGCTCTCTGATTACATAGTGTGTGCCCTCTCTGGCTAAATAGTGTTTGTCCTCTCTGGTTACATAGTGTTTGCCCTCTCTGGTTTACATATATGTGTGCCCTCTTTGGTTACATAGTGTGTGCCCTCTCTGGTTACATAGTGGGTGCCCTCTCTGGTTACATAGTGGGTGCCCTTTCTGGTTACATAGTGTGTGTACCATCTCTCTGTTACATAGTGTTTGCCCTCTCTATGTTACAAAGTGTGTGCTCTCGGTTACAGTGGCCCTCTCTGGTTACTAGTGTTTGCCCTCTCTGGTTACCTAGTGTGTGCCTCCTCTGGATCCATAGTGTGTTTCCTCTGCTGGGTTACATAGTGTTTGCCCTCCTCGGTTTCTAGTGTGTGCTCTCTGGTACATAGTGTTTGCCCTCTCTGTTCCATAGTGGGTGCCCTCTCTGGTTACATAGTGTTTGCCCTCTCTGGTTACATAGTGTTGCCCTCTCTGGTTCCATCGTGGTGGTGCCCTCTCTGGTTACATAGTGTTTGTCCTCTCTGGATACATAGTGTGTGCCCTCTCTGGTTACATAGTGTGTGACCCTCTCTGTTAATATTGTTGTCCTCCTCTGGTACATAGTGTTTGCCCTCTCTGGTTACTATGTGGTCCTATCGGATAATAGTGTTTGCCTCTCTCTGGTTACATAGTGTGTCCCTCTCTGGTTACATAGTGTTCCCTCTCTGTTTCATGTGGTCCTCTCTGTTACAATAGTGTGTGCCCTCTCTGGTTACATAGTGGGTGCCCTCTCTGGTTACATAGTGGGTGCCCTCTCTGGTTACATAGTGGGTGCCCTTTCTGGTTACATAGTGGGTACCCTCTCTGCTTACATAGTGTTTGCCCTCTCTGGTTACATAGTGTTTGCCCTCTCTGGTTACATAGTGTTGCTCTCTGATTACATAGTGTGTGCCCTCTCTGGTTACATAGTGGGTGCCCTCTCTGGTTACATAGTGTTTGTCCTCTCTGTACATAGTGTGTGCCCTCTCTGTTACATAGTGGCCTCTCTGGTTCATAGTGTTGCCCTCTCTGGTTAAATAGTGTGATGCTCTCTGTACAATAGGGTGTGTGCCCTCTCTGAGTTACATAGTGTGGGTGCCCTCTCTGGTTACTAGTGTGTGCCTCTCTGGTTCACTAGTAGTGATGCCCTCTCTGCTTAACAAGTGTGGTGCCCTCTCTGGTTACACATTTGTGTTTGCCACTCATCTGGTTACATATGTGTGCCCTCTTGGTGCATAGGTGTTGCCCTTCTTGGTACTAGTGGGTCCCGTCTCTGGTACATAGTTTTGTGCGCCTTCTCTAGTTTACATAGTGTGTTTGCCCTCTCGGGTACATAGGTGTTTGCCCTCTCTGGTTACATAGTGTGTGCTCTCATTGGATAACATAGTGTGGTTGGTGCCATCTCTGGTTACATCGTTGCGTACTCTCTGGTTCATATGTGTGTGCTCTCTTGGTGCATAGTGTTTATGTTTGCCCTCTGTAATAGTGACCTCGGTTTAATGGTGCACTCATATGTGTTGCCCCTCTCTGTTCTAGTGTGTCTGGTACATAGTGTTGTGTCCTCTCTGGATACAACGTGTTTGCCCTCTCTGGTTACATAGTTGTGTGCCCTCATCTGGTTACATAGGTTTGCTCCTGACATATTTCCCCCCCCCCCCCCTTCGTACATTAGTGTTGTCGCTCTCTTGGTTACATGTGTGTGCCCTCTCTGGTTACATAGTGTGGCCCTCTCTGGTTACATATGTTCGTCTAGGTGGCCTCTCTGGGTTACAGAGTGGTTGCCCTACGGTTACATAGTGTTGCCTGACAAGGTGCCTATCTGGTTACCATAGGTGTGCCCTCTCTGGTTAAAGCCTCTGACTAGTGGGTGCCCTTCTGGCATTGTACCTTTGCTACATAGTGTGTGCCCCTTCAATTTGCTTGGAGGTTGCTGATAATAGGTTGCCTTCTGGGACGGGCCCTCTCTGGTTAATAGTGTTTGCCTGAACATTGCTCTCTGGGTTACATAGTGGTTGCCTCTCTGGTTACTATAGTGTTTGCCCTCTCTGGTTAAATTAGTTGTGCTCTGCTGGATACATAGGTTGTGCCTCTCTGTTCACCTAGTGGTTTGTCCTCTCTGGTCTATGGTTCCTCCGGTTAATAGTGTGTTGCCCTCTCGGTTACATGTGTGGTCCTCTCTGCTATACAGTGTGTGCCCTCTCTGGTTACATAGTGTGTGTCCTAGGTTCTCTCTGGTCCATAGTTCCACTAGGTATAGTGGTGCCCTCTCTGTTACATAGTGGGTGTGCCCTCTCTGGTTACATAGTGTGCTTCTCTGCATAGTGGCTCTGTTACCCATATTGTGTGCTCTCTCTGGTTACAGTAGGTGTGTAGCCCTATCTGGTACATAGTGGGTGTACACCTATGGTACTAGTGTGTCTACTCTTGGTTACATAGTGTTTGCTTCTACTTTTTTTTTTTTGGCCCTCTCTGGTTACATAGTGTGTGTCCCTGCCTCTGGTTACATAGTGTTGCCCTCTACTGGTTAAAGTAGGTTTGTCCCTCTCTTGGTTACAGAGTGTTGCCCTCTCTGGTTCTGTACTTACTAGTGTGGTGCCCTCTCTGGTTACAAATAGTGGGTTACCTCTCTGCTGGTTACATAGTGTGTGCCTCTACTGTTACATAAGTGGTGCCCTCTTGGTACTAATATGTTTGCCTCTCTTGGTTACAATGTGCATATAGGGTGTGGTGCCTCTATGTATACTAGTGTTTGCCCTCTCTGGTTTACATAGTGGGTGTCCACTCTCTTGGTTACATAGTGTGTGCCTCTCTGGTACATATGTGGCCCTTCTGGTTACATAGTGTTACCCTCTCTGTTACATAGTGTGATGCCCTACTCGGGTTACATAGTGTTTCCCTCTTGCGTTACAATAGTGTTGCTCTCTGGATACATAGTGGTGTGCGTACCCTTGGATTACATAGTGTTTGGTCCCTCTCTGGGTTTTACATAGTAGGTTCCTCTTGGTTACCATAGTGTTTGCCCTCTCTGGTTACACGTGTAGTGCTCTCGGTACTGCCGTCTCGAGTTACATAGTGGGTCCCTCTCTGGTTACATAGTGTTGTGCCCTCTCTGTCCGTTGTGTCGTACATCAGTGGTGTGCCCTTTCTGTTACATATGTGTCCTGGGTTACTATTGCTGCTCCTCTGGTTCATAGTGTGTGCCCTCTCTGTTACATCAGTGTGTGCCCTTGACAAGTAGGTCCTCTTGGTTACATAGTGTGTGCCCCTCTTCGGTTACATAGATGTTGCCCTCTCTGTTACAGTTTCCTCTTTGATAGTGGGTGCCCTCTTCGTTACATATGGTGTACCCTTCTCTGGTTATCATAATGTGGGTCCCTTCTTTGGTTAACATAGGTGTGCCCTCTATGGTTACACTAGTGGTGCCTTCTGGTTACATAGGTTATCTTGGTATAAGTGGTGCCATCCTTATTATGTTCTCCTCTCTGTTTCATAGTATGGTACCTCTTTGGTTACATAGCATTTATGCCCTCTCTGGTTACATAGTGGGTACTTCTGTACTTGGTACCCTTCTGTTAGTGCCTCGGTACATATTCCCTTTATAGGGTTTGCCTTGGATAAAGGTGTCCCTCTTGAGTTACATAGTGTTGCCCTCTGGTTACTAGTAGTTCACTGTTACCTGAGTGTGTGCCCTCTCTGGTTACATAGTGTTGGCCCTCTTTGGTACATGTGGGTTGCCCTCTCTGGGTTACATAGTCGTGTTGCCCTTCTGGTTCATAGTGGTACCTCTCTTCTACATGCTGCGTGTGCCCTCCTTTTGGTTACATAGATGGTTGCCCTCTCTGGTTACTATGTAGGGTGCCCTCTCTTATACGGTGACATCTCGTTACATAGATTGCCTGCCTCTCGTCTGGTTAATTCTTTGGCCCTCTCTGGTTTCTAGTGGGTGCCCTTTAGTCATAGTAGGTACTTGGTTCATAGGGGTACCCTCTTTGGTTAATTCTTGATGTGTACAAGTGGTGCCCTTCTCGGTGTTTACATAGTAGGTACCCTCTCTTGGTTGCATAGTAGCGTACCCTCTTGGTTACAAGTGCTCTATGTTACAGGTGCCCTTTCTGGGTTACATAGGTTGGTGCCTCTTCTGGTTTACATATTGTTTGCCCCTCTCTGGTATCCATAGTAGTGGTTAGTGCCCTCTATTGGTTACATAGTGTGTGACCTCTCTGTCATATGTGCCTTAGACATAGGTTTTTGCCTCTCTGGTACATAGTGGGTACCATCTATGCTAGCGTTTTGCTCTTGTTACATCATTGCGCTTTGTTCATCTAGGTGCCCTCTTCTACAGATTGCTGACAGCTGCCTTGAGTTATGTGGGTGCCATCTTACTATGTCCCTCTCGGTTTAGTTGGCCATATGGTACAGTGGTTACCCTCCTTCCTAGTAGGTACTCTGTTACCATACATGTGTGCCCTCCTGGTTTACATAGTTGGTGCTCTCTCTGTTAAGTTGCTCTCTTACTTTACTCTCGTGGTTACATAGTAGGTGCCCTGCCTCTGCTTAATCGCGTGTGCCCTCATTCTGGTTTTACATAGTGTGGTGCCCTCCCTGTTAAATAGTGTGGTGACCCTCTCTGCTTCAGGCGTTTCCTGTACATGTGGGTATGGTTCCAAGTGTGTAACCCTCTATGGTTCATATGTGGTGCCCCCTGGTTACATATGTCTGCTACTCTTGGTATCTAGTTTGCCCTCTCGGTTACATAGTCTGGGGTACATGGTATGGGTGCCCTCTCTGCTTAAAGGTTTGACCTTTGTTAAAATCGACTACTGACAAGTGTGGTGCTCCTCTCTGGTCTACGTGTTTCCCTCTCTGGTACCATAGTGTGTGCCCTCCTGGTTACATAGTGTGTGCTCTCTCTGGTTACATAGTGTTTGCCCTCTCTGGGTAATAGTGTGGCCCTACTCGGTTACATAGTGTGTGCTCTCTCTGGTTACATAGTGTTTGCCTCGGGCACCTCTCTTGGTTACATAGTGTGTGCTCTCTCTGGTTACATAGTGTGTGCCCTCTCTGGTTACATAGTGTGTGCTCTCTCTGGTTACTAGTGTTTGCCCTCTCTGGTTACATAGTGTGTGCTCTCTGGATACATAGTGTTTGCCCTCTCTGGTTTACAGTAGTGTGTGCCCTCTCTGGTTACATAGTGTGTGCTCTCTGTTACATTAATCTTTGTGTGATCTCTCTGGTACATAGTGTGTGCCCTCTCTGGTTACATAGTGTGTGCTCTCTGGTTACATAGTGTGTGCCCTCTCTGGTTACATAGCGTTGCCCTCTCTGGTTACATAGTGGGTCACTCATCTGGTTACATAGTGTGTGCCCTCTCTGGTTACATAGTGTGTGCTCTCTGGTTACATAGTGGTTACTTATGTTACATTGTGTGCCCTCTCTGGTTACTATGTGTGCTCTCTGGTCATAGTGGGTACCTCTCTGGTCACATAGTGGGTACCCTATTTCTGGTTAACATAGTGTTGTGCCCTCTCTGGTTACATAGTGTGTGGTGCCCTCCTCTGGGTTACATAGTGGGTTTGCCCTTTGGTTACATATTGGGTACCCTCTTGGTTACATAGTGTGTGCCTATAGGAATTAGCCCCCCTCTGGTTACATAGTGGGTACCCTCTCTGGTTACATAGTGTGTGCCCTCTCTGCTTACTGTTTTGCCCTCTCTGTTACATAGTGGGTACCCTCTCTGGTTACATAGTGTGTGCCCTCTCTGCTTACATAGAGTTTGCCCTCTCTGTTTACATAGTGGGTACACTCTCTGGTTACATAGTGTGCCTCTCTGTTTCTAGTGTGCCCTCTCTGCTTACATAGGTTTGCCTCTCTGTTTTTACCTAGTGTACACTCTCTGTTAATAGTGGGTCCCTCTCTGTTTCATAGTGTGTGCCCTCATCTTGGCTTACTAGAGTTTGCCCTCTCTGTTTAATAGGGTTGTTTTTTTTACCTCCTGTACTGTGG
This sequence comes from Hymenochirus boettgeri, assembly GCA_019447015.1. NCBI lineage: Eukaryota > Metazoa > Chordata > Amphibia > Anura > Pipidae > Hymenochirus > Hymenochirus boettgeri. The sequence goes on along the minus strand of CM033474.1, from coordinate 2,584,223 downwards.
GTACTCTACATGTCCATCTCTGCTCTAGAGTTTCCATCTTATAGGGTCCTGTTACCGTGTGGGGCCCTCCTCGTTTTTACATAGTGTGTGCCCTCTCTGGTTACATAGTGTGTGCCCTCTCTGTTTACATAGTAGTGCTCTTTGGTCATGGGGGTACTTCTGTACTTGTGTCTCTTATAGTGGGTCCCTCTGGGTACAGTGCCTCTTGTTATTGTGGCCTCTGGTCTATGATGCCCCGTGACTAGTGGGTCTGTGATCGTGTTGCCCTCTGGTCATGTGCCTATCTGGTAATAGTGGGTTGCCCTCTCTGGTTACATAGTGTGTCCTCTCTGGTTACATAGTTTGTGCCCGCTCCTGGTTACATATTATGTGCCCTCTCTGGTTACATAGTGGGTGCCCTCTCTGGTTACATAGTGTATGCCCTCTCTGGTTACATAGTGTATGCCCTCTCTGGTTACATAGTGGGTGCCCTCTCTGGTTACATAGTGTGTACCCTCTCTGGTTACAAGGATTTAGTTTATAATGACTTTCGACTACCTTTAGCAGAGATACACTATTTGATATAAGGTTTACCTGGTTCCAATCAACTCAATCTCCCCCAAAAATCAAAGCAATGTAATATGCATGTAAATGCTACTGTAAAACTCTCTCTGTATGTAAGTGTATGTATGCTGTAAACACAGAAATCCCCCATATTCCTAATATCGGTTATTACGTTATTACAGAGCATATTGAGTTAGTTCTATGACAGCAACAAATTCATCTTGTTACATCAAATTCATGCATTTCCATCTCTTCCCATCCGCCAAGGCTTGAGTCTTTCCCAGCTAGGTACAAAGCTAGATTTCTGCCAGGGATACAGTGGGGTAAGGGCTGATAGATGAGACCTGGGTTAATTAGAGGCATCCTGGCAGGATTCAGCGGATATTGGAAAGAGAAGCCCCTTAAATATTTATGAAGATGACATTTACAGTCTGATATGTTCTTAAAGCAGAAATCCTCTCCCCTGGGGCAGAGGTCATCTTGTTGCAGAAGATTCTGCGTAATAAGTCTATTATTAATAATAATATTAATGGGAATGTGATACAATCTCATTGGTTAAGAGGAACAATTGAAAACCGTCCCATTTTAACAATTCTATGGCTTTTGTGAATGCCTGGAACAATGTAACCGTCGTTGGCAGTTACATAATGTGACAAAGTAACCAAGCGAGAGGACGAAACGTTAACTATTTTGATAATAGTTCTTTTCATCGTGTAGCAGACACTTTGACTTACAGCATTTTCCATCTGATTATTTAATGTTTAGTACAAACCCAGTGCGGAGTTTAAAGTATAAAACAAAGTAAAATGTTTTAATTCAGCGTTAAGATAAATTGCCAAAGGCACAACAGGTATTCTGTGCTACAAACCGGAACATTGTTTGTGACCAGGTCAAGAAAACATCTGTATTTTATTAACATTATTTAATACTCTAGTAAATAAGATTGAAGAGTTCAATTCAAATAAGAATAACATGTTAAATATACATTATAGTAATTATTGTTATTCAGTGAGTTTAGATTCATTTAGTGACCCCAGTTCATTAAAAATCATTATTATTTGTTATCGAACTATAACAATCACCCTCTATTTATTGCGTTTGGTTGCTCTTTGATATTATATAGATTGTTGCAGGTTGTTGATTTGGTAAATACAAGAAGTGTAGGTTACTTAACTGCGTTATAACCATTTATCACATAGTAATGCCAATGAAGAATGTATACAATTAAGATGCTGTTTATGTACCCAGGATAACTTGGCATACCCAATGATACATTACATATTAACTACACCATGCTGTGTATATTTAGTACATGTGTTTTATGGCTGTGTGGTATATTACCATTTATTTGTAAAAATGGCACCAAAGTCATGCAGATAACTCAACTGAGAACATTACGCTCCAGAGCCAATTAAAGGCTCTATACCCCCCATAGACGTCAAACCTTGAAAAGGGAGTCAACTCTAACACTTGTGTTTTAATGACAGTTTCTTTTTAACGGTGATTTTCATTTCTATTAAACCACATGAAAGATGTCCGTCTGACATGAAGGAAAATGGATCTCTTGAAACAGTGGCTCTAAACTCAGAGCTGAGAGCAGGAAAGAATTTGTGGGGTATAGAAAAATGGGAATTCTTTGCAGCAAGCACCAAAGTGCATTGGGGGTACTGACCAAACCCATCAGGAATCCCAAGACTTTACACCCTGGGAGTTTCACAATTGTCTCCAGCTAACGTCAAGCTCACGACTTCATTACATCAAGTGGTTAATACGGCCGCAACATTCTAGAAACAAGATAAAACTAAAGAAAATTCTAAAGGAAACCTACAATTCCCATCGACCAATCAATATCAGTCACCTGGGTCTCTCTCTGGTCTTTATGGAAAATTTGGTATCTTGTGAAAAACAAGTTTAATTTCTAGTTACTTATTATAAACATTGAAAAACAAATCCAGAAGAAAGATCTAAAATATAAATGACCGAATTGTACAAACTCCTCTCAATTTGGTTGAATCTTGTGGGTGCCAAGATCTATTTGGAATTCCATTCCATAACATATGAGATCTTATTCCATAACAGTCTTTAAAGGGATGTTTTCTAGTTCATGTTCCGTCATTAACATTTCATTATCAATTCACAGAATCATAAATTCACAGATAAAATGTATTAGTGAATGTGTTAGATCTATCCAGCAATTAATTAATTAGCATCAAATGGGACTATTTAGTGATTTCTGTTTCCTCTCTAATAATGTGTTTGGAAAATCAGATTATACTGAGATACAGAGGGATTGTGTATGTAGGGATCAAAATGTCCAATGTTTCTCTAATAACAATAACCTCAAACTAACATCTGTCTATCTATCTATCTATCTATCTATTTATCTATCTATCTATCTATCTATCTATCTATCTATCTATCTATCTATCTATCTAATCATCTATCAATCTACTAGCTATCTATCTATCTAAGTCTATAATCTATCATCTATCTATCTATCTTATCTATCTGATCGTATCTAATCATCTATCATCTATCTATCTATCTATCTATCTATCTATCTATCTATCTATCTATCTATCTATCTATCTATCTATCTATCTATCTATCTATCCTATCTTTTTATGTATCTATCTATCTTACTATCTACTATCTATCTATCTATATCTATCTATCTATCTATCTATCTATCTATCTTCTATCTATCTATCCTTATCTTTCTATCATCATCTATCTTTCGTAGTCATGTCCAATTCTCTCTCCAATCATAACCTCAACTAACTATCTATACTATCTATCTCTCTATCTATCTATCTATCTATCTATCTTATCTATCTATCTATCTATCTTTCTATCTATCTATCTATCTATCTATCTTCTATCTATCTATCTATCTATCTATCTATCTATCTATCTATCTATCAATCTTATCTATCTATCTATCTATCTATCTAGTCTGCCTATCTAATCTATCTATATAATCTATCTATCTATCTATCTATCTATCTATCTATCTATCTAATCTATAAAGTCTATCTATCTATCTATCTATCTATTCTACTATCTATCTATCTATCTATCTATCTATCTCTATCACATCTATCTACATCTATCTATTTCTATCATCTATCCCCATCTTTTCTATCTATATCATTCATCTATCTAATCTATCTATACTATCTATCTATCTCTATCTCTATCCTATCTATCTACTATCTATCTATCTACATCTATCATCTATCTATCTATCCTATCTATCTATCTATCTATCTTATCTATCTTCTATCATATCTATCTATCTAATCATCTATCTATCTATTCTACTATCTATCTATCTTATCTATCTATCTATTCTACTATCTCTATCTATCATACTATACTATCTATCTATTTATATATCCATCTGCTGTCTGTGTCTCTCTTCTCTAGAATCTTCCAAACTATCTACCCTATTTTTCTATTTCTTTCTTTTTTCTTTCTTTCTTTCTTTTCTTTTCTTTCTTCTTTCTTTCTTTCTTTCTTTCTTTCTTTCTATCATCTACTGACCTATCTATCTCCTCATCTACCTCTCTCTCTCTCTCTCTCTCTCTATCTCTCTCATTTAATAATCTTCCCTCCCTCTTTAAGTAGATGCTAGATGATAGTATACATAAATGGAGAGATACATATAATTATACGGAATCATATATTGTATATATACATGACGTTGTAGTAAACCTTATCCCATTGAGATGAACATTATTCAGGCCTTCCTTGCAGCATTGGGGTAATATAAAATCTTGTTCAATTCCTTCTTTCTTTCTGAAACTGTCTTGCAAACCCGAAAGATTACTTCTTGCAAAAAACCCGAGAGAGAACCCTACCAATCGCCCACAGGGAGGGGACTGGGTTGGGGTGAAAGAATTGAAACAAAAGAGACCCATCAAGGGCAGGATTTTAGAGAGAAAACAGCCCAAGGAGAGTCTGGTCGTCAAGTTAGGATCTACCTCTCTCTCTCTCTCTCTCTCTCTCTCTCTCTCTCTCTCTCTCTCTCTCTCTCATTTAATATCTTTCTCCCTCTTTAAGTAGATGGCTAGATGATAGATACATAAATGGAGAGATACATATAATGATAGGAATACATATATATGTATATATACATGACTTGTATTTACCTGATCCCATTGAGATGAACACTATTCAGGCCTCCTTGCAGCATTGGGGTAAATATAAACAATCTGGTTCTATCATCTGATCTATCAGTAAAAACAAGGTGGGGCATATCGGGACAGAAAAGGTGGGGGGAGGGGATCTATCTTCAGTATACAGTGGGGAGGGAGGACAAGAAGCTTCTATCTACTCTATCTATCTATCTATCTATCAATCATCTATCTATCTATCTATCTATCTTCTATCTATCTACTTCTCTATCTATCATCTATCTATCTAGCTCTTTCTCATCTATCCCCATTGTTTCTATCTACCTCTATCTATCTAATCTATCTATCTTCTATCTATCTATCCTCTACTATCTATCCTTCTAGATATCTACTTCTCTATCTCTCTATCTAGCTATCAATCTATCTATCTATCTATCTTCTACTATCTATCTATCTATCTATCTATCATCATTCTCTATTATCTCTCTATTATCTATCTATCTATCTATCTTCTTCTACTATCTATCTAGCTATATTCTATCTATTAATATAATCATCTGTCTGTCTGTCTGTATACATAAAAAAATATATAATAATATATTATATTTAATATAATAAACAATATAAAATCTAATCCTATAATTAACTATCCTAACCCTTTTTTCTATTCTTCTTTTCTTTTCTTCTTTCTTTCTTTCCTTTCTTTCTTTCTTTCTTCTTTCTTTTCTTCTTTCTTTTCTTTTCTTTCCCTTTCATTTCTTTTTCTTCTTTTCTTTTCTTTCTTTCCTTCTTTCTCTTTCTTCTTTTCTCTTTCTTTCTTTCTTAATCTTTCTTTTTTCTTCTATCTCTACTGACCTATCTTCTCTCATCTATCTACCCTCACTCCTCCCCTCTTCCTCCTCTCCTCCTATCCTCCTCACTGTTCTCTCCCTCGTCTCCCTCCCTCTCTCCCTCTCTCCATCCTCACCCCCCCCTCCACTCCACGGGGGGGGGGGTCGTCGTCTGGGGGGGTCTCTCTCCCAGTCTCCTCCTCCTCCTCCCCTCTCTCTCTCTCTCTCTGCCTCATTTAATATTATATAATATTCTTTCTCCCTCTTTAAGGTAACTGGCTAGATGACAGATACATAATGGAGAGACTAACATATAATGATAGGAATACATATATATGTATATAACATGAACTTGTATTTACCCGATCTCCCATTGAGATGACACCTATCATCTGATCTATCAGTAAAAACAAGGTGGGGCATATCGGGACAGAAAAGGTGGGGGGAGGGGATCTATCTTCAGTATACAGTGGGGAGGGAGGACAAGAAGCTTCTATCTACTCTATCTATCTATCTATCTATCTATATCTATCTATCTATGCTATCTATTACTATCTTCTATCTATCTACTCTCTACTATCTATCATCTATCTATCTACTTTTCTCATCTATCCCCTATCTGTTTCTATCTATCTATCTATCTAATCTATCTATCTTCTATCTATCTATCTCTATCTATCTATCTCTATCTAGATATCTATCTATCTACTATCTCGTCTATCTAGCTATCATCATCTATCTATCTATCTATCTTCTATCTATCTATCTATCTATCTATCTATCATCATTCTACTATTTCTTCTATCTATCTATCTATCTATCTATCTATCTATCTATCTATCTATCTAGTCTATCATTCTATCTATTATATATTAGAAATATCTATTCTGCTCTGTCTGTCTGTCATAAAGTATATAATAAAATTTATAACATATAATCTCCTATAATTAAACTATCCTACCTATTTTTCCTATTCTTTCTTTGCTTTTCTTCTTTCTTTTTCTTGTGCTTTCCCCTTCTTCAAACCTTTCTTTCTTTCTTGGCTTTCTTTCTTGCTTCTTTCTTTTCTTTTCTTTCTCTTTCTTTCTTATTTCTGTCTTTTCAGTTCTTCTTTCTTTCCTTCTTCTCTTTCTTCTTTTCTCTTTCTTTCTTTCTTAATCTTTCTTTTTTCTTCTATCTCTACTGACCTATCTTCTCTCATCTATCTACCCTCACTCCTCCCCTCTTCCTCCTCTCCTCCTATCCTCCTCACTGTTCTCTCCCTCGTCTCCCTCCCTCTCTCCCTCTCTCCATCCTCACCCCCCCCTCCACTCCACGGGGGGGGGGGTCGTCGTCTGGGGGGGTCTCTCTCCCAGTCTCCTCCTCCTCCTCCCCTCTCTCTCTCTCTCTCTGCCTCATTTAATATTATATATATCTTTCTCCCTCTTTAAGGTAACTGGCTAGATGATAGATACTAAATGGAGAGATACATAAATATAATGATAGGAATACATATATATGTATATATACATGACTTGTATTTACCTGATCCCATTGAGATGAACACTATTCAGGCCTCCTTGCAGCATTGGGGTAAATATAAACAATCTGGTTCAATTCCTTCTTTCTTTCTGAAACTTCTTGCAAACCCGAGACCCTCCAAATCCCCACAAGGGAGGGACTGGGTGGGGGTGAAAGAATTGAAACAAAGAGACCCACAAGGCAGGATTTAGAGAAACAGCCCAAGGAGAGTCGGGTCAAGTGAGGACATCAGGTCAAGAGAATCATCCGTGATCCTGAGGAAGGGCCAAGCAATCGTGGCACCGTACACATGGCACATAGTTTCAGGACCTTGGAAAGTGACCTTTTCAGGTCTGGGAGTAAAACCTGGACCAGATGGGGGTGAGGTACAGGGGTAACGAGGGCTCCGGGCAGCTATTGCTTTAGGTGCCCCAGAAATTGATCTAGTATCGGACCCAGAAAAATCTGACAGCAGCCGTGGATGTCGTATCCGGACCCATTGACACCCCGTGGATTCTGCCACATCTGCTCATTGTCGTCGTCGGTGACAGTAAAGTGCAGTCAGGGCCCGGGTTCCCTTATATCCGAGCCCCCCGCACTGTAGCACATGGCCTGTCTACCGGTTGCTATAGCGATCCCTCCACATGTTGCTGACAGCCATTGGCTGTTGAAGTCTTTGCTGTTAATAGACCCCAGAGCTAAAGAGGGGAATGAATGGGCACCTGCATTGTCACTCATTTCTAAAGCTCTACCCTCCCCCCTCGTTCCCTTTTATTTAACATTGCGTTCCAGTGTGCGAGATGGCAAATTAGAAAGTGAACGTAACAGGACAAATGGAGCCGAAATAAAGGAGCCCTTAAGGTAAAAATAGTCCGAATAGGTCCACGTGACATTAACCCTTCAGATACACACCCTGTGTTCTCTATTGATACCTTCGACTGACGCAGGGGGTTAACCCCTTCTAAACGCAAGACTTTCAACAAAAAAACAGGCACAGGGTTTTATTTTTTAATTGATCTTTATTTCTCGATGTGTATAAAAGTCTAATTTAACATGAGGTGGTAGGGAAAACTCCGACCTCCTGTTCTTAATTGGATGTGCCCCAGTGAAGTGCGCGTACCTCTTGTACTTTGGGCCCATGTGCACCTATAATAGAAATGGGACTGGTTGTCGAAGAGACAGCTGTCAAGCTGCAGGTAGGAGAGGTAACTTCAGAAAGGGAGGTCGGTGTACTCAGCACTACCTCCCAGAGGGCCATAGGTTCGACATCCCTAATGTAATACAATGATCTTATAAAAAGCTAGCGGGATGGAAAGCACCCCAAAACACAGACCACTCAAAACAGCCCAACCACGTATAACTCCCAAAAAAGTAAAAAAATCTTTATTGTATACTCACATACAGCGTGGTCCATACATACACATATAAATCAAGATATAAATATGAAAAACCCATAAATACATAATACAATGATCTTAACCATATATTGCAATGATCTATACCAGGGTTCCTCAAACTACGGCTCTCCAGATGTTTGAAAACCACAACTCCCAGAATTCCTCAACTACAGAGAGAAGTTTAGTTACTATCAGTGAGATACAAGGCAGGTCCATTCACTGCTTTCCTTCTCCCTACATTAGGAGGTGACAGTGTAACCAGTTGGTAGATTAGTTACTATCAGTGAGATACAAGGCAGGTCCATTCACTGCTTTCCTTCTCCCTACAATAGGAGGTGACAGTGTAACCAGTTGGTAGATTAGTTACTATCAGTGAGATACAAGGCAGGTCCATTCACTGCTTTCCTTCTCCCTACATTAGGAGGTGACAGTGTAACCAGTTGGAAGATTAGTTACTATCAGTGAGATACAAGGCAGGTCCATTCACTGCTTTCCTTCTCCCTACATTAGGAGGTGACAGTGTAACCAGTTGTAGATTAGTTACTATCGGTGAGATACAAGGCGGTCCATTCACTGCTTTCCTTCTCCCTACATTGAAGGTGACAGTGTAACCAGTTGGTAGATTAGTTACTATCGTGAGATACAAGGAGGTATTCACTGCTTTCCTTTCCCTCATTAGGAGGTGACAGTGTAACCAGTTGGTAGATTAGTTACTATAGTGAGATACAAGGCAGGTCCATTCACTGCTTTCCTTCTCTCCTACATTAGGAGGTGACAGTGTAACCAGTTGGTAGATAGTAGCTATACTATCAGTGAGATACAGGCAGGTCCAGTCACTGCTTTCTTCTCCCTAAATTAGGAGGTGACAGTGTAACCAGTTGGTAGATTAGTTACTATCAGTGAGATACAAGGCAGGTCCATTCATGCTTCCTTCTCCTACATTAGGAGGTGACAGTGTAACCAGTTGGTAGATTAGTTCTATCAGTGAGATACAAGGAAGGTCCATTCACTGCTTCCTTCTCCCTACATTAGGAGGTGACAGTGTAACCAGTTGGTAGATTAGTTACTATCAGTGAGATACAAGGCAGGTCCATTCACTGCTTTCCTCTCCCTACATTAGGAGGTGACAGTGTAACCAGTTGGTAGATTAGTTACTATAGTGAAATACAAGGCAGGTCCATTCCTGTTCCATTCTCCCTACATTGGAGGTGACTGTGTAACCAGTTGGTAGATTAGTAACTATCAGTGAGATCAAGGCAGGTCCATTCACTGCTTCTCTTCTCCCTACATTAAGAGGGACAGTGTAACCAGTTGGTAGATTAGTTACTATCGGTGAGATACAAGGCAGGTCCATTCACTGCTTTCCTTTCCCTACATAGGAGGGTGACAGTGTAACCAGTTGGTAGATAGTTACTATCAGTGAGATACAAGGCAAGGTCCATTCACTGCTTTCCTTCTCCCTACATTAGGAGGTGACAGGTGTAACCAGTTGAGGATTAGTTACTATCAGTGAGATACAAGCGCAGGTCCATTCACTGCTTTCCTTCTCCCTACATTAGGAGGTGACAGTGTAACCAGTTGGAGAGATTAGTACTATCGGTGAGATACAAGGCAGGTCCATTCACTGCTTTCATTCTCCCTACTTAGGAGGTGACAGTGTAACCAGTTGGAAGATTAGTACTATCGTGAGATACAAGGCAGGTCCATTCACTGCTTTCATTCTCCCAATTAGGAGGTGACAGTGAACCGTTGGAGATTAGTTACTATCAGTGAGATACAGGCAGGTCATTCACTGCTTCCTTCTCCCACATTAGGAGGTGACAGTGTAACCAGTTGGTAGATTAGTTACTATCAGTGAGATACAAGGCAGGTCCATTCATGCTTACTTCTCCCTACATTAGAGGTAACAGTGTAATCAGTTGGTAGAGAGTTACTATCAGTGAGATCAAGAGCAGGTCCATTCACTGCTTTCCTTCTCCCTACATTAGGAGGTGACAGTGTAATCAGTTGGTAGATTAGTTACTATCAGTGAGATACAAGGCAGTTCCATTCACTGCTTCCTTCTCCCTACATTAGAGGTGACAGTGTAACCAGTTGGGAGATTAGTTACTATCGGTGAGATACAAGGCAGGTCCATTCACTGCTTCCTTCTCCCTACATTAGGAGGTGACAGTGTAACCAGTTGGTAGATTAGTTACTATCGTGAGATACAAGGCAGGTCCATTCACTGCTTTCCTTCTCCCTACATTAGGAGGTGACAGTGTAACCAGTTGGTAGATTAGTTACTATCAGTGAGATACAAGGCAGGTCCATTCACTGCTTTCCTTCTCCCTACATTAGGAGGTGACAGTGTAACCAGTTGGTAGATTAGTTACTATCAGTGAGATACAAGGCAGGTCCATTCACTGTTTTCCTTCTCCCTACATTAGGAGGTGACAGTGTAACCAGTTGGTAGATTAGTTACTATCAATGAGATACAAGGCAGGTCCATTCACTGCTTTCCTTCTCCCTACATTAGGAGGTGACAGTGTAACCAGTTGTTAGATTAGTTACTATCAGTGAGATACAAGGCAGGTCCATTCACTGCTTTCCTTCTCCCTACATTAGGAGGTGACAGTGTAACCAGTTGGTAGATTAGTTACTATCGGTGAGATACAAGGCAGGTCCATTCACTGCTTTCCTTCTCCCTACATTAGGAGGTAACAGTGTAACCAGTTGGAAGATTAGTTACTATCAGTGAGATACAAGGCAGGTCCATGACTGCTTCCTTCTCCCTACATTAGAGGTGCAGTGTAACCAGTTGGTAGATTAGTTACTATCGTGAGATACAAGGCAGGTCCATTCACTGTTTTCCTTCTCCTACATTAGGAGGTGACAGTGTAACCAGTTGGTATACATTAGGAGGTGTTTTTTTGCGGGCGGCGTGGCTAATGCGGAAGTTAACTGCTCAGCCACCGCAAGCAATGTTATATGCCAAAGCGGCATTCTATTGAGGCTATTTAAAGGCCAGCAGGGCAACTAAAGTCTCAGAAAAACACTTAATCAAAAGGCACAGCACCTTGATCTAAAAGCAGTAATCTGTGTCTCAAGTCTCATTTTGATGTAGGTCCAACACTTTCTCGACCTGGACAATCATCTTGTATATTTTAATCTTGATAAAGGGCAACTTAACTATATTCAAAAAAAGTGTCAAAAAAGCTGGTTAAGTCCCTTTCCAAGATAAGTAAAACATCCTTGTTCTGGGTGCTCACATGTACGAGCAGTGACTGTTTTGCTCATTGCTTGCTGCCTATCCTAACATTAGAGATAGGAGAGATAGTCCTGCTGTGAATGATGAGCTGTTGGTTATTGCACAGACAGAACTTTGATAGGTCACCATTCATACATTAGGCCATCCAAGGAAGTCGGAATAGGGTGGTGCATAGTTCCCTTAAAGGGTTATTTTTGTAAAATATACAGTATAATATATGTAGTACAGTACAGTATTTGATGTATACAGACATATGTCCATCCAGTCCAACCTACTCAGCAATACCCACATTTACTGCCTAACTGTTGACTCCAAGTAGCAATTGGAAATATCCCTGGATCGACTCTACTTTATGTACTTACTTCCATTTTAAAACAGAATCCAAATAGCACATAAAAAAGTAGTACTCTGCCGGTAGACACACCAGCAGAGTACTACTTTTTTATTTGTTTTATGGTGATACTCCCTTGTGGAGTAACATTATTTTCCTGAGTGGGAGACTCAGGAGTACCTGCCCGTTTGTCTACCGCTTTATATATTTATTGGCCCAGAATCCAAATAGGACTGCCAAATCAGGTGAGATTATTCCAGCCTAATAGGACCGGCTAAGAACAAAGGCCGTCTGGCACCTTCTCTACTTCCATACGCAAAATCACTGTTGGGGGTCAGGTGGATGCGTGTGATTGGGATGTGATAGGAGTACCAGTGGAGAATTTTTTTAGGTGGGGCTTGGCCTCTGTAGTTTTGCTATTGAATTTAATATTCTGATACCTTTTCTAGTAAAGGATAATGGGAAATGTAATACAATGTTATTTAAAATATTACTGGGATATAATCCACAGGTTAAAGCAAAGGATTATGGCTGTTAAGAGTTGTGGTTGCTCCAGCCATGAGTGAATGATGCTTGACAAATGAGCAGTTACTGCCGACATACTTAAGGGTGTGGCTGCTTGGATGGGCATCGCTGGTGGTCCATCCCTCCTGGCTTATCGACTAACAAATCCCAACCAAGCGGGCACTTTTGCCCAACGCTTGTCTTACATCTGTATGGGGCTTTAGCTACCCCCTGGCTGTTCTCAATAATGAATGTCTGTAGAATGTTTATATTGTCATTAAACTGATTTTATTACCCTACCTGAACAATCCATACCTCTTACTGGAACTCTCTATGCAGATTTTTAATATAGCCACATCACACACGATGACCTTTCTTTCAATGTTTTCTGGTTTACCATTATCAATATAAACCTCCAGGTGAGCAGATCATGCTCATTCTTCTACTGGGGAGAATAGAATTTATATACCGGATACCAATCACAGCCACAATTACCATAAATCCTACACTATGTACAGATCCCCATGTATTGTGTGCACAGTATGTGGTGTAGGCTATGGGAAGCACATTCCCTCCAGGAAAGAACTTTGCTGTTAGAAATCACAGTTACCATTACAATTAGTCCTACACAATGTACAGATCCAGGCGAATCCTATTCACAGTATGTGGTGCAGGCTATGGGCAGCACCTTTACTCCAGGAGAGAACAATCACAGATTTTTATAACTGACATTGTAATGATAGACTTGCATTGTGTAATTAAGACTGGTGTAAAATGCAGTAGTTATATAAGAAATGACTTCCAGATTCTGGCCTTTATTTACATTACAAGCAAGATGGTTTCAGCCTGCACAATGCATTTAAAGAACCTTAAGCCTCGTACACACGTTGGATAATTTTCGTACAATGCAACCGACGAATGTTCAACGACATTGTTAATCCTCATAATTAAAACGACATCTGTAGACACAGCAACATTAGTCACGATAGTCGTTAGATATAGACGTTCGTACGTAACGTTTGTATCATTGCGCAGTTACGAAAGCAGCGCATGCGCCTTTTATATATTTTTTCGTAGAACATTATCGATAATCTGCCGACCATGTACAAATATACGATAATCGGCAGAACAAATCCGCCAGGCTGATCGTCGTAAAAAGCCGACAATAGTAGACGGTCGTTGGTCTTTGACGATCGTTGATGCTATATTTTCGTACGAATATCGTGCGATTGCTCATTCGTCGGCTGCATCGTACGACAATTATCCAACGTGTGTCCCAAGCTTTAGTCTTCTACCCTAAATTACTGGAAAAAAATCACTTTTAGAAGCTGATTGGAAATACAGATTTTTTTTAAAATGACCTTTGTTCAGCTGCAAACAGAAGCGGATAAGGATTGGTAGGAGGGTTTCCACAGGCGAGATTTAAAGGTGAGAGGCCTTTGTTTCTCTGTGGATTTGAAAGATTGATCCTGTAGTCTTCTCATTCTGTTTTATCCACTGTCTCTGCAGGGAAATTCTCCCGGATCTCTCGCCTTCCCGCTGAGTCTCTATAAGCCTCTCACCCCTTGTACAGAGGGAAGAGTGTTCTGTCCTTTCTTTGTGCAGCGTTAGGAAAAAATCAATAGGCAGTTCGCTTAATTGGATTATTGGATATGTAGATGTTCTTAACTCTTTATTGGCCGCGTCACTTTTGAAAACTACAAGCCGCACAGCACAAATAATAATGAATTATAAAGAAACAATTCAACCTTATCAAACCTTATAAGGCAGAGTTACTGGGGGGTACCTACCAAAATACGGGAAGATTAAAGCCCAAAACACAAAAATATAGATAAAAGACAATCTGTGTGTTTCTGTTTATATTTGTTAATGTATCGTAAAAAAATATAAAGAGTTCGACAACAACAAAATAACAAGACCACAGGCTGAATCATAAGTCACGGAACGGCAATCTAAACTAGAGATGTCCGAACTTCGCAAAATCCGGTCCGCTCGAGGATCCGCGAATTTTCGGAAAAATTCGAAAATCCGCGAGCGGACCCATTAAAATGAAAAATATCCGCGAAATTACGAGATTTCTCGTATTTTCGAAAATACGTATTTTCGAATATACGAGAAATCTCGTAATTTCGAAAATACGTATTTTTCGAAAATACGAGTAATCCTCATAATTTCGAAAATTTTCAAAAATACGTATTTACGAAAATAAAAAAAAAATAAAATTCAGAAGTTCGGAAGGCGGAAAATCCGGAAAAACCCGCTGTTCGCGAACGGGATAAATCCGCGGCGGATCCGGGTTCGGATCCGCGAACTGGCCACCCCTAATCTAAACACATTTTATGTCACAGTATGTGTGTTGTCATGTCCTATAATGCACAAGTTTCAGGCAGTTATGGGACTCTGATGACATAGCTAAGCACAGTTTATAAGAATATAATTCACACGATATTCATGGCTCTTGTGCATTGTCATATTATTATAACGGCAAAAAAATTCATAAGAATTGACAAAATGGGAAACTCACAATTATTGGATAATATTGCTCATATAACTTACACTTACATATTTCACACACATTGTTTTTCCTTTTTCTCTGCTACCCCAATCAAAAAACAAATCATGTTCCGTTCAGAAGACACATCCTCTCAGGTTTATAATCTGTGTAGACACTAAGATAAATGTCTACCTTATAGGCCAGGAGGATTCACTGCGTTACGGTTCATAAAACAGAAATCCCTTCCGTCTTCCCCGGCTATAATTCAGTGCACGCACATGTGAAATGTTTGGCTGAAAGGGAAACCCTCAGAAATCTGTTATCTACCGCATGAAACCTTACATACACACGCCACGTGTACACGTGATCTATCTCATAATTATTAAAAAAGAAGCCTTAAATGTGATGTGATACACGCGTGTATTTGTATTTATGTAGTGTCCATTCGCTAATAAAAACTTAAAGGAGAACTAAACCCAAATTTTTACACTCCAGAATCTGAACATATCCCCTCTAAAAACACCAATAAACTATAAAATAACAATACAGTAAATAGCATTAAAGTAAATGTTACCATTGAAGAACTGGATGAAATAACTGTGTGTATGTACAGTAACTGACCACACCCCTGATCTCAGTCACATGCTCCCTTGCCTAATCTCTTCTGTAAGAGGATTGGCTAGAGGCTACTAGTGGGTGTGACCAACTGTAACAAGTTCCTGCATTATGTTTCGACTGAGCATGTGTAAAGAACATAATGGTCAGTGACCACACTGTGTGATACTGGAACACTGGGAAATAAGACACAAACCTCATGTTAGAAAGTTAAATTTCCCAACACATTAAAATGAGGGGTGAGACAATGATTACGGCTTTTATAACAAGGAGATCTTCATTGTAATTCAATGTTGTTTTGAGGCTTTATTTGTCCTTTAAACCAACTTCCAGTAACTCAAAGAGGCACATATGAGAAGTCATGTTAGGGTAATTGTCCCTATAATTTATAGCGAAAAGGCTGGGATATCTATAGATCTATGTATATTTAAAGGAAAAATGATCCTAAAAACCACATCAAACAAAAGGCAAAAGAAGAAAGAGCTGTTTAAAACAAACAAAAAAATCCCTGAATCTCTATGTGATCAGGTGCAGGGGATACATGCTGGGAAATCTCTGTTGATAAACACACCGTAGAAAGCCCTGCCCCCACCAGTGTGACTGGCAGCTTTATAATCAGGGTTGGTCTGTTTGGAGGCCATATACTACAAAATGTTATTGCGATCATAATTGTGATTGTAAACAAACTGATACTTTGATAGACATATATAGAATGTTAATTGTTCGTAGATGTACCGTACATAACATAACATCCTCCTGATTCTGTATTGCTAGAGGCATTAGTTGCCCTTTAAATGGACAGTCATCCCATACAGTAGCCCCAATTCCTTGGCATCCCAGCATGCTTTAGTTGATGAAAGTTGTAGTTTCAAAACATCTGCAGCGTCACTACGCAGCACCTGCCTCACTTCGCGGGGCCGAGTAGTGACGTCAGCCAGCAGAAGATGTGGAGCGAGTGATTGACTCGAGAATAAACCGATGGTTATACTCGAGTATATACGGTGTATCCACCACCCCTAATAAAAACTTTTACAGGGAGATTCAATAAAAGTTCTTATCGTTAAAAATGGTGCTAATTTTCCCCCAACCAATCAGATCTTATTTAACATTTGAAAGCTAACATCTGATTGGTTGGGGCAAAATTAGCACCATTTTTAACACTAAGAACCTTTATTGAATAACCCTGATAGTATGTTACTTAGGTCCCCCAAATCCTAGGTTTCAATTTTCTTAAAATGTTTAATAATGTTCCCAGACAGAGCCGTGGGGGTGGATCATGGACGTTGTAAAGTAGCCTGGAATGTTTCTATACCAAGTCTCATCAAATTGGCCCAGAAGTTTTTCAGGAACATACATACTAGAGATGGGCAAACGTCATAAAGTTTGGTCTGTTTTCAAACTTCAGCAACAGTTTGAAAGTTCAAATTCGGACCCATTAAATCAATGGGGAGTGATAGTTTGAAAACTCTGGGTTTATTACAGATAAACTAACAATGGTAACTTACTGTAAATGGTTGTGGCACCTGGGGAACATGTCACTATCAACAAAACTTGTTAAAACACTTCCTAAACACGAGCGGGCAATTGTTGGGTTTTGCGCAAGCTACATTCCAGGGATACTTTCGAGGGTTACCAAAAATAGAATCATAAATCTGAGGATTAACGAAATCGAACGATACTTTTGAGGATGAGCAAACGATATTTTCGAGGGTTAGAGAAAATGAATCAGTTTCGAGGATTACCGAAATCGAACGATACTTTTGAGGATTAGCAAACGATACTTTAGACGGTTAGCGAAAATGAATGATAATTTCGAGGATTACCGAAAACGATCCATACATTTGAGGATTACTAAAAAACGAAGGCTACATTTGAGGGTTACCAAACTATACATTCTAAGGTTAGCAAAAAACGATCTGTATATTCAGGGGTTACCGAAAATGAACAATATTTTCAAGGGTTAGCGCACAATACATTCTAGGGTTAGCGCACAATACATCCTACAAAAAATTAGGTCCACTCCTGCATGGCTTAATGCTCAGGTAAAAAGGGAAATGGAAAAAAAGAAAAGGGCTTTTAAAATTTTGAAAGCAGAAGGCACAGAACAGGCTTACAGGGACTTCAAAAGTTGTAATAAAGAGTGCAAGAAAGCAATTAAACTAGCTAAAATAGAAAATGAAATACGGATTGCCGAACAAAGCAAGTCCAACCCCAAGATGTTTTTTAAGTATATAAATGGTAAAAAAATGAGGACTGAGAATGTGGGACCATTAAATAATGGAGCTGAGGTGGTTGTAGAGGATGCCGAAAAGGCTAATCTGCTAAACCGTTTTTTTACATCGGTTTTTACTGTTGAGAATCCTTACAGTAGGGATTGTAACAATGTGCAGGGAGGAAATGAAGAGTTTTCACATTGGATAACAGAGGATATGGTACGGAATCAATTAGACAAAGTTAATATCAATAAAGCGCCAGGACCAGATGGATTGCATCCTAGGATTTTAAAAGAGCTTAGTTCAGTTCTAGCAAGACCACTGTGTCTCATCTTTTCAGATTCGCTTTTGTCTGGGGATGTGCCGCTGGATTGGAAAAAAGCCAATGTAATACCAATATTCAAAAAAGGTAGTCGTTCACAGCCTGGTAACTATAGACCTGTAAGCCTAACATCAGTGGTAGGGAAGGTGATGGAAACTTTGTTAAGGGATCATATCCTTGACTTTGTCTCCAGAGATCATCTTATTAGTAGTAGTCAGCATGGATTTATGAGAAATAGATCATGCCAGACAAATTTAATTGGTTTTTATGAAGAAGTGAGTAAGAAGTTAGATTCAGGCACAGCTGTGGATGTGGTATATTTGGATTTTGCAAAAGCCTTTGATACTGTGCCACATAGGCGACTAATGTATAAACTGAGGACTGTTGGCCTTGAAGAAAACATTTGTTCATGGATAGAGAACTGGTTATTGGACCGCAAACAGAGAGTGGTGGTTAATGGAGCTACATCTATGTGGGCTAAAGTTCTAAGCGGAGTTCCTCAGGGTTCTGTACTGGGGCCGCTTCTGTTTAATCTGTTTATAAATGACTTAGAAGGGGGCATTGAGAGCAAGGTCTCTGTGTTTGCTGATGACACTAAATTATGCAGAGCTTTGGAAACTTCCAATGATGTGCAAGTGCTGCAAGCAGACCTAGATAGATTATCAAAATGGGCAGCAGAATGGCAGATGAGATTCAATGTTGATAAATGTAAGGTGATGCATTTGGGATTTAATAATCCCTGTGCCACCTACACCATAAATAACTCTGTGTTAGGTGCATCTGAAATGGAAAAAGATTTGGGGGTTCTGGTAGATAACAGACTTAGCTGTAGCAAACAATGCCAGGTAGCAACAGCTAGAGCTAGCAAGATATTGTCTTGTATAAAGAGGGGAATAGATTCAAGAGAGAAAAATATTATTCTCCCTCTTTACAAGGCACTGGTAAGGCCTCATTTGGAATATGCGGTGCAGTTTTGGAATCCCATATACAAAAGGGACATCTTGGAAATGGAAGCAGTCCAGAGAAGGGCAACTAAATTAATAAGGGGAATGGAGGGGCTTGAATATGCAGGCAGATTAGACAAGTTAGGGCTGTTTACATTGGAGAAGCGGCGGTTGCGTGGGGACATGATAACCTTATACAAATATATTAATGGCCAATACAGTGAACTCTCTGGTGCATTGTTCACTAATAGGTCATATCAGAGGACTCGTGGACATCCTTTAAGGTTGGAAGAAAAGAAGTTTCATCTTCAAGTTAGGAGAGGTTTCTTTACAGTGAGAACGGTGAAACTGTGGAACTGTCTTCCAGCAGAGGTGGTAATGGCAAGTTCATTGAATAACTTTAAAAAAGGCCTGGATAAGTTTCTAAAAAGTTTGTTCCGCTAATAACGCATAGACATGTTATTGTCGCTAACCCTAAATGTATTGTGCGCTAACCCTAAAAATGTATGTTTCGGCTACCCCTAAAATGTATTGTGCCGCTAACACCTAGATGTATGTGTTCGCTAACCCTAGAGAATGTATTGTGCGCTAACGAAAATGTATTGTCGCTAACCCTAAATGTATTGTGCGCTAAACCCTAAAACGATGGTTCTCCTAAACGCCTAGAATGTATTGATTGTTCGTTCGCCTACCCTAACATGTATTTTTCGTCTACACGCAAAATGTTTTGTTCGCTAACCCTCCAGTATGTTTCGCTACCCCTAAAAAAAGTTGTTCGCTAACC
This sequence comes from Hymenochirus boettgeri, assembly GCA_019447015.1. Classification (NCBI taxonomy): domain Eukaryota; kingdom Metazoa; phylum Chordata; class Amphibia; order Anura; family Pipidae; genus Hymenochirus; species Hymenochirus boettgeri. Next base: position 2,564,357 of record CM033474.1, on the reverse strand, counting down.
CCTAAAATTTCATTGTTCGCTACAACCCCTACCATGTAATTGTTCTCATATCTAACGCTCAAATGTATTGTTCGCTCAACCCTAAAATGTAGTGTTTCGCTACCGCTAAAATGTATTGTTCGCTACCCTGAAAATGTATTGTTTCGCAAGTAACCCTAAAATTATGTTTTTCGCTAACCCAAACCCTAAATGTAATTTTTCCGCTAACCCCCCTAAAATGTATTGTTTGCCTAACCGCCGAAGTATCATTTATTTTTTTCAGTAAACAAAACCCCGCGCATGTTTGGTCATTTTTTGGGTAACCCTTGATGCAAGTTCATTTCCCGGTAACCCTCACCCTCGGTACATTATAACAATACAGATTTACAGTATGTATGTATATGTTATTTATATAGCGCCACTATGGGACACAGCGCTGTACTTATAACATACAGATTATACAGTATGTATGTATATGTTTATTTATATAGCGCCACTGGGGACACAGCGCTGTACATTATAACAAACAGATTATACAGTATGTTGTATATGTTTATATATATTGCGCCACTTGGGTACACAGCGCTGTACATTATAACAATACAGATTTACAGTATGTATGTATATGTTTATTTATATAGCGCCACTTGGGAACACAGCGCTGTACATTATAACAATACAGATTATACAGTATGTATGTATATGTATTATATAGCGCCACTTGGGACACAGCGCTGTACATTATAACCAGATTATACAGTATGTATGTATATGTTTATTTATATAGCGCCACTTGGGTCACGCAGAGCTGTACATTATAACAATACAGATTATACAGTATGTATGTAATGTTTTTATTATATAGCGCCACTTGGGTACCAGCGCTGTACATTATAACAATACAGATTATACAGTATGTTGTTATGTTTATTTATTAGCGCCACTTGGGACACAGCCTGTACTTATACAATACAGATTATACAGTATGTATGTATATGTTTATTTATATACGCCCACTTGGGACACACGCTGTACATTATAACAATACAGATTATACAGTATGTATGTATATGTTTATTTATATAGCGCCACTGGGGACGCAGCGCTGTACATTATAACAATACAGATTATACAGTGTGTATGTATATGTTTTTATTTATAGCGCCCCTTGGGGACACAGCGCTGTACATTATAACAATACAGATTATACATGTATGTGTATATGTTTATTTATATAGCGCCACTTGGGACGCAGCGCTGTACATTATAACAATACAGATTATACAGTGTGTATGTATATGTTTTTTAATAGCGCCACTTGGGACACGCGCTGTACATTATAACATACAGATTATACAGTATGTATGTATATGTTTATTTATATTGTTATATACTGGACCTGGGTATAGGATTGTAACCTTGTGTCATATGGACATGACCTGTTATATACTGGACCTGGGTATAGGATTGTAACCTTGTGGATTATGGACATGACCTGTTATATACTGGACCTGGGTATAGGATTGTAACTATGGACATGACCTGTTATATACTGGACCTGGGTATAGGATTGTAACCTTGTGGATTATGGACATGACCTGTTATTCCTTAATGGGGAACATTGCCTGATTCTCGTTCGTTGGCTCAGATGTTCTGTGTTTTCTCCTTATCTAAAGTCTAGTCCAATCCATCTTAATTTCATTGGTTTGTTAATTTTCGTAAATCAACCGACGAATTTTCCAAACGTACAATTGTTACCTCATAATTAAAACGACAGCTGTAACACAGCAACATTAGTACACGATAGTCGTTAGATTATAGACGTTCGTACGTAACGTTTGTCTCATGCGCAGTTACGAAGAAGCACGCATGCGCCTTTTAATATATTTTTTTTCGTAGAACATTATCGTAAATCTGCCGACTCATGTACAAATACTACGATATCGCAGAACAAATCCGCCAGGCTGATCGTCGTAAAAAGCCGACAACTAGTAGACGGTCGTTGGTCTTTGACGACGTTGATGCTATATTTTTTTGTACGAATTCGTGCGATGTCTCATTCGTCGGCTGCATCGTACGACAATTATCCAACGTGTGTCCCAAGTTAGTAGTCTTACCCCTAAATTACTGGAAAAAAATCACTTTTATAATCTGATGGAAATACAATTTTTTTTAAAAATGCCTTTTGTCAGCTGCAAACAGAAGCGGATAGGATTGGTAAGGGGTTTCCACAGGCGAGATTTAAAGGTGAGAGGCCTTTGTTTCTCTGTGGATTTAAAAGATTGTCCTGTATGTCTTCTCATTCTGTTTTATTCCACTGTCTCGGCAGGAAATTCTCCCGGATCTCTCGCCTTCCTCCGCTGAGTCTCTATAAGCCTCTCACCCCTTGTACAGAGGAAGAGTGTTCTGTCCTTTTCTTTGGCAGCGTAGGAAAAATCAAAGGCAGTTCGCTTATGGATTATTGGATATGTAGATGTTCTTAACTCTTTATTGGCCTCGTCACTTTTGAAAACTCAACCGCACAGCACAAATAATAATGAATTATAAAGAAACAATTCAACCCTTATCAAACCTTATAAAGGCAGAGTTACTGGGGGGGGTACCTACCAAAATACGGGAAGATTAAAAGCCCAAAACACAAAATATAGATAAAAGACAATCTGTGGTGTTTCTGTTTATATTTGTAATGTATCGTAAAAAAATATAAGAGTTGACAAACAACAAAATAACAAGACCACAGGCTGAATCATAGTCACGGAACGGCAATCTAACTAGAGATGGTCCGACTTCGCAAAATCCGGTCCGCTCGAGGATCCGCGAATTTTCGGAAAAAATTCGAAAAATCCGCGAGCGGACCACATTAAATGAAAAATATCCGCGAAATTACGAGATTTTCTCGTATTTTCGAAAATACGTATTTCGAATAACGAGAAATCTCGTAATTTCGAAAATACGTATTTTTTCGAAATACGAGTAATCCTCATAATTTCGAAAATTTTCACAAAAATACGTATTTACGAAAATAAAAAAAAATAAAATTCAGAAGTTCGGAAGCGGGAAAATCCGGAAAAACCCGCTGTTCGCGAACGGGATAAATCGCGCGCGGATCCGGGTTCGGATCCGCGAACTGGCCACCCTAATCTAAACACATTTTAATGTCACAGTATGTGTGTTTCATGTCCTATAATGCACAAGTTTCAGGCAGTTATGGGACTCTGATGACATAGCTAAGCACAGTTTATAAGATATAATTCACACGATATAGCGCTCTTGTGCATTGTCATATTATATAACGGCAAAAAAATTCATAAGAATTGACAAAATGAAACTCACAATTATTGGATAATATTGCTCATATAACTTACACTTCCATATTTCACACACATTGTTTTCCTTTTTCTCTCTGCTACCACCCAATCACAAAAAAACAATCATGTTCCGTTCAGAAGACACCATCCTCTCAGGTTTATAATCTGTGTAACACTAAGAAAATGTCTACCTTATAGGCCAGGAGGTTCACTAGCGTTACGGTTCATAAAACAGAAATCCCTTCCGTCTTCCCCGCTATAATTCAGTGCACGCACATGTGAAATGTTGGCTGAAGGGGAACACCCTCAGAAATCTGTTATCTAACCGCATGAAACCTTACATACACACCCACGTGTACACGTGATCTATCTCATAATTATTAAAAAGAAGCCTTAAATGTGATGTGATACACGCGTGTATTTGTATTTATGTAGTGTCCATTCGCTAATAAAAACTTAAAGAACTAAACCCAAATTTTTAACACTCCAGAATCTGAACATATCCCCTCTAAAAACACCAATAAACTATAAATAACAATACAGTAAATAGCATTAAAGTAAATGTTACCATTGAAGAACTGGATGAAATAACTGTGTGTATGTACAGTAACTGACCACAACCCCTGATCTCAGTCACATGCTCCCTCTGCCTATCTCTTCTGTAAGAGGATTGGCTAGAGGCTACTAGTGGGTGTGACCAACTGTAACAAGTTCCTGCATTATGTTTCGACTGAGCATTTGTAAAGAACATAATGGTCAGGGACCACACTGTGTGATACTGGAAACACTGGGGAAATAAACACAAACCTCATGTTAGAAAGTTAAATTTCCCAACACATTAAAAATGGGGGTTGAGACAATGATTACGGCTTTTATAACAAGGAGATCTTCATGTAATTCAATGTTGTTTTGAGGCTTTATTTGTCCCTTTAAACCAACCTTCGTAACTCAAAGAGGCACATATGAGAAGTCATGTTAGGGTAATTGTCCCTATAATTTATAGCGAAAAGCTGGGATATCTATAGATCATGTATATTTAAAGGAAAAATGATCCTAAACCACACACATCAAACAAGCCAAAGAAGAAAGAGCTGTTTAAAACAAACAAAAAAATCCCTGAATCTCTATGTGATCAGTGCAGGGGATACATGCTGGGAAATTCTCTGTTGATAAACACACCGTAGAAAGCCCTCCCCCACCAGTGTGACTGGCAGCTTTATATCAGGGTTGGTCTGTTTGGAGGCCATATACTACAAAATAGTTATTGCGATCATAATTGTGATTGAAACAACTGATACTTTGATAGACATATATAAGAATGTTAATTTGTTCGTAGATGTACCTCGTACATAACATAACATCCTCCTCTGATTCTGTATTCTAGAGGCATTAGTTGCCCTTTAAATGGACAGTCATCCCATACAGTAGCCCCAATTCCTTGGCATCCCAGCATGCTTTAGTTGATGAAGTTGTAGTTTCAAAACATCTGCACGTCACTACGCAGCACCTGCCTCACTTCGCGGGGCCGGAGTAGTGACGTCACCAGCAGAAATTTGGACGAGTGATTGACTCAGAATAAACCGATGGTTATACTCGAGTATATACGTGTGTATCCACCACCCCTAATAAAAACTTTTACAGGGAATTCAATAAAGTTCTTATCGTTAAAAATGGTGCTAATTTTCCCCCAACCATCAGATCTTATTTAACATTTGAAAGCTAACATCTGATTGTTGGGGCAAAATTAGCACCATTTTTAACACTAAGAACCTTTATTGAATAACCCTGATATATGTTACTTAGGTCCCCCAAAATCCTAGGTTTCAATTTTCTTAAAATGTTTAATAATGTCCAGACAGAGCCGTGGGGGTGGGATCATGGACGTTGTAAAGTAGCCTGGAATGTTTCTATACCAAGTTCTCATCAATTGGCCCAGAAGTTTTTCAGGAACATACATACTAGAGATGGGCAACGTCATAAGTTTGGTCTGTTTTCAAACTTCAGCAACAGTTTGAAAGTTCAAATTCGGACCCATTAAATCAATGGGGAGTGATAGTTTGAAAACTCTGGGTTATTACAGATAAACTAACAATGGTAACTTACTGTAAATGGTTTGTGGCACTGGGGAACATGTCACTACAACAAAACTTGTTAAAACACTTCCTAAACACAGCGGGCAATGTTTGGGTTTTGCCAGCTACATTCCAGGGATACTTTCGAGGGTTACCAAAAAGAATCATAAATCTGAGGATTAACGAAATCGAACGATATTTTGAGGATGAGCAAACGTATTTTCGAGGGTTAGAGAAAATGAATCAGTTTCGAGGATTACCGAATCGAACGATACTTTTGAGGATTAGCAAACGATACTTTGACGGTTAGCGAAAATGAATGATAATTTCGAGGATACCGAAAACGATCCATACATTTGAGGATTACTAAAAAACGAAGGCTACATTTGAGGGTTACCAAACTATACATTCTAGGTTAGCAAAAAACGATCTTTATATTCAGGGTTTACCGAAAATGAACAATATTTTCAAGGGTTAGCGCACAATACATTCTAGGGTTAGCGCACATACATCCTACAAAAATTAGGGTCCACTCCTGCATGGCTTAATGCTCAGGTAAAAAGGGAAATGGAAAAAAGAAAAGGGCTTTTAAAATTTTGAAAGCAGAAGGCACAGAACAGGCTACAGGGACTTCAAAAGTTTTAATAAAGAGTGCAAGAAAGCAATTAAACTAGCTAAATAGAAAATGAAATACGGATTGCCGAACAAAGCAAGTCCAACCCCAAGATGTTTTTAAGTATATAAATGGTAAAAAATTGAGGACTGAGAAATGTGGACCATTAATAATGGAGCTGAGGTGGTTGTAGAGGATGCCGAAAAGGCTAATCTGCTAAACCGTTTTTTTACATCGGTTTTTGTATACTGTGAGAATCCTTACAGTAGGGATTGTAACAATGTGCAGGGAGGAAATGAAGAGTTTCACATTGGATAACAGGATATGGTACGGAATCAATTAAACAATTAATATCAATAAAGCGCCAGGACCAGATGGATTGCATCCTAGGATTTTAAAGAGCTTAGTTCAGTTCTAGCAAGACCACTGTGTCTCATCTTTTCAGATTCGCTTTGTCTGGGGATGTTGCCGCGGATTGGAAAAAGCCAATGTAATACAATATTCAAAAAAGGTAGTCGTTCACAGCCTGGTAACTATAGACCTGTAAGCCTAACATCAGTGGTAGGGAAGTGATGGAAACTTTGTTAGGGATCATATCCTTGACTTTGTCTCGCAGAGATCATCTTATTAGTAGTAGTCAGCATGGATTTATGAGAAATAGATCATGCCAGACAAATTTAATTGTTTTATGAAGAAGTGAGTAAGAATTAGATTCAGCGACAGCTGTGGATGTGGGTATATTTGGATTTTGCAAAGCCTTTGATACTGTGCCACATAGGCGACTAATGTATAAACTGAGGACTGTTGGCCTTGAAGAAAACATTGTTCATGGATAGAGAACTGGTTATTGGACCCAAACAGAGAGTGGTGTGTTAATGGAGCTACATCTATGTGGGCTAAAGTTCTAACGGAGTTCCTCGGGTTCTGTACTGGGGCCCTTCTGTTACTCTGTTTATAAATGACTTAGAAGGGGCATTGAGAGCAAGGTCTCTTTGTTTGCTGATGACACTAATTATGCAGAGCTTTGGAAACTTCCAATGATGTGCAAGTGCTGCAAGCAGACCGAGTAAGATTATCAAAATGGGCACAGAATGGCAGATGAGATTCAATGTTGATAATGTAGGTGATGCATTTGGGATTTAATAATCCCTGTGCCACCTACACCATAAATAACTCTGTGTAGGTGCTTCTGAAATGGAAAAAGATTTGGGGGTTCTGGTTAGATAACAGACTTAGCTGTAGCAAACAATGCCAGTAGCAACAGCTAAGCTAGCAAGATATTGTCTGTATAAGAGGGGAATAGATTCAGAGAGAAAAATATTATTCTCCCTCTTTACAAGGCACTGGTAAGGCCTCATTGGAATATGCGGTGCAGTTTGTGAATCCCATATACAAAAGGGACATCTTGGAAATGGAAGCAGTCCAGAGAAGGCAACTAATTAATAAGGGGAATGAGGGGCTTGAATATGCAGGCGATTAGACAAGTTAGGCTGTTTACATTGGAGAAGCGGCGGTTGCGTGGGGACATGATAACCTTATAACAAATATTAATGGCCAATCCAGTGACTCTCTGGTGCATTGGTTCACTAATAGGTCATATCAGAGGACTCGTGACATCCTTTAAGGTGGAAGAAAAGAAGTTTCATCTTCAAGTTGGAGAGGTTTCTTACAGTGAGAACGGTGAAACTGTGGAACTGTCTTCCAGCAAGGTGGTAATGGCAAGTTCATTGAATAACTTTAAAAAGGCCTGGATAAGTTTCTAAGGGAATAGGTTGGACTTGATGGACGAATGTCTTTATTCAACCTTAATTACTATGTTACTATGTTACTATTCTAGGGTTAGCGCACAATACATTCTAGGGTTAGCGCACAATACATTCTAGGGTTAGTGCACAATACATTCTAGGGTTAGCGCACAATACATTCTAGGGTTAGCGCACAATACATTCTAGGGTTAGCGCACAATACATTCTAGGTGTAGCGCACAAACATTCTACTATTCTAGGGTTAGTGCACAATACATTCTAGGGTAGCGCACAATACATTCTAGGTGGATATAGGTTAGCACAATACATTCTAGGTTAGAGCACAATACATTCTAGGGTTGCGCACAATACATTCTTGGGTTTAGCGCGCATACATTCTAGGGTTTCGCGCAATACATTCTAGGGTTAGCGCGCAATACATTCTAGGGTTAGAGCACAATACATTCTAGGGTTAGCGCGCACATACATTCTAGGGTTAGCGCGCAATCATTCTAGGGTTAGCGCACAATACATTCTAGGGTTAGCGCGCAATACATTCTAGGGTTAGCGCGCAATACATTCTAGGGTTAGCGCACAATACATTCTAGGGTTAGCGCACAATACATTCTAGGGGTTAGTGAGCAATACATTCTAGGGTTAGTAGCGCACAATACATTCTAGGGTTAGCGAGCAATACATTCTAGGGTTAGCGCACAATACATTCTAGGGTTAGTAACCGCCTTGTAAATTAGATAATTATCGAAAATCCTGCGAGTCCAAAAAAATGAACTAGTTTGATATTGAGTTCGAACTCATAAAGTTCAGCTTGAACTTGGGTTTGATTCGGTTTGGTCCATCACTCATGCATTGACTTTTCCAATAGAGATTGTACACTGCCTGTCTTTCTGGATACAAAGAGTCCTTCTTGCAATTCTGATTGTGATTGTATACAAGAGGGCAGGGCGACGATTGTAGAAAGCACAGCCATAGATTATAACTCGTGGTATGATACAGAAGCAGCACAGGAAATTCCCATTACAATCTGCAACCTCCATTGCCCTGACTATGTAGCGCGCCATTTAGACAATGTAAATAGCCTTAATGGGATGAATAGAATGAAACCAAGTACCTTGTAGCAAAGTGCTACACCTGCCTAGAGCTCCACTATCTGCCACAAAACCAACCCATTTGTTTCAAACCAACTGAACGCAGCCTGTCTAATAAAGAGTCGCCCCCCCCCAGCTTGGGGCACCAACACAAGGGCTCGTTAGAAGAACATAAACAGCCAATAACCCCCAGTGACTAACGAGATATCGTTCACAGACACTCAAGACAATGTTGGCTTTGTGGTTCTCTCCTGTACAAAATGAAATTAAGATGGATTGGACTAGACTTTAGATAAGGAGAAAACATGGAACATCTGAGCCAACGAACGAGAATCAGGCGATGTTCCCCATTAAGGAATAACAGATCATGTCCATAATCCACAAGGTTACAATCCTATAACCCGGTCCCATATATAACAGGGTATGTCCATATGACACAACGGTTACATCCTATACCCGGTCCAGTAATAACAGGTCATGTCCATATGACACAAGGTTACAATCCTATACCCAGTCCAGTATTAAACAGGTCATGCCATATGACACAAGGTTACAATCCTATACCCGGTCAGTATATAACAGGTGTCATGTCCATATGACACAAGGTTACAACCTATACCCAGGTCCAGTATAACAGTCATGTCCATATGACACAAGGTTACAATCCTATACCCAGGTCCAGTATATAACAGGTCATGTCCATAATCCCCAAGGTACAATCCTATACTCAGAGTCCAGTATATAACAGGTCATGTCCATATGACACAAGGTTACAATCCTATACCCAGGTCCAGTATATAACAGGTCATGTCCATATGACACAAGGTTACAATCCTATAACCCAGGTCCAGTATATAACAGATCATGTCCATATGACACAAGGTACAATCTATACCCAATCTCCGTATATAAAGGCTTCATGTCCAATGACAACAAGGTTACAATCCTATACCCAGGTCCATATATAAGGTCATTTCCATATACCAAGGTTACCATCCTTGACCAGGTCCAGTAATAACAGTCAGTTCATATACACAGGTTACAATCCTATACCCAGGTCCAGTATATAACAGGGATGTCCATATGACACAAGTTACAATCCTAGACCAGGTCAAGTAATATAACCAGGTCAGGTCCATTGACACAAGGTTACAATCCTATAACCCAGTCCGTATATACACAGATCAACGTCCATTGACACAAGGGTTACAATTCCTCTACACTCAGGTCAGTTATATAACAGGTCATGTCCATATGAACACAAGTTACAATCCTTACCAACCCAGGTCCAGTATATAACAGGTCATGTCCCATATGACACAATGTTACATCCTATACCCAGTCCAGTAAGAAACAGGCCAGTGTTCCATATTGACACAAAGTTACAATCCTATAACCCAGGTCCAGTATATAACAGACTCAATGTCCATATGAACCAGGTTACAATCCTATCGCCAGGTCCAGTATATCACAGGTTCATGTCCATAGACACAAGGTGTACAATCCTATACCCAGGTCCAGTTATTAACATACATGTCCATATGACACAAGGGTTCATCCTATACCAGGTCCAGTAAAAAACAGATCATGTCCATATGACACAGGGGGTTACATCTATACCCAGGTCCGTATAACAGGTTATGTCCATATGACACAAGGTTACAAAATCCTATACCCAGTTCCAGTATATAACAGATCATGTCCATATGACACAAGTAAATCCAATAATCCAGTAATATAACTCAGCCAGAAGTCAATCCACCCGTCCATACTGAAACAGGTCATGGTCCAACATGAACAAGTTTCCAATCCTATACCACAGGTCAGTATATAACAGGCAGGTGTCCATATGACACAAGGTTCAATCCTATAAACTCAGGTCCAGTATCAAACAGGCATAGTCCATATGATAAGGTTCAAGTCTATACCCAGACCGGTCACAGTATATAACAGGTCATGTCCATTGACACAAGGTACAATCTTATACCCAGGTCCATATATAAACAGGTCATGTCCATATACACCAAAGGTGTTACAATCCCTATACCCAGGTCCATATATACAGGTCATGTCGCATATACAAGGTTATCAACCCTTACCGCGGTCCAGATATCTAACAGGTCGATGTCCTATGACACAAGGTTACAATCCAACCAGCCGTATCTACAGTCATGTTCCATATGACACATAGTTACAATCCTACCGGTACCGGTCTATAACAGGTCATGTCATATACACAAGGTATTTATGACACAGGTGCAATCCATACCCAGGTCCATGTATTAACAGTCATGTCCCTCATGACACAAGGGGTGAACAATCCTTATACACCCAGGTCCTATATAAACAGGGTCATGTCCATAGACCACAAGGTACAATCTAAACCCATGCTCGTATTTATACAGGTCAGTGGCCATGATACACAAGGTTACAATTCTATACCCAGTCCACGTATATAAACAGTGTCATGTCCATATGGACACAAGGTTTACAATCTATACCCAGGTCCAGTCTATAACAGTCATGTCCATATGGACACAAGGTTACAATCCTATACCCAGGTCCATTATATATCAGTGTCATGTCCATAGTGAACAAGGTTACAATCCTATACCCAGGTCCAAGTATATAACAGGTCAGGCCATATGACACAAGGTTACAATCCTATACCCAGGTCCCAGTATATACAAGTCAGTCCATATGGACACAAGGTTACATCCTATAACCACAGGTCCAAGTATAACATATAACAGGTCATGTCCATATGAACCAAAGGTTACAATCTCATACCCAGGTCCAGTAAAACAGGTCATGTCCATATGACACAAGGTTACAATCTATACCCGGTCCAGTATATAACAGGTCATGTCCATATGACACAAGGTTTTACAATCCTAATAACCCAGGTCCAGTATATAACAGATCATGTCCCATATTGACACAAGGTTACAATCTATATGGTCCCATCTTTCAGTATATACACAATCCATGTCCTAGTACACAAGTTACAATCCGATACCCCAGTGTCCAGTATATAACAGAGTCATGTCCATATGACACCAAGGTGTACAATTATACCCAGGTTCCAGTTATCCCAAAAATGAAAACAAAAAGGTCATGTTCCATATGAACAGTTACAATCTCTTCCGTCCGTCCAGTATATAACAGTCATGTCCATATGAACAAGTTCAACCCATGACCCTTCGTATACTCGTCAGGTCCTAACGTTAAACTATATACCATGCAGAATACAGGGTCATGTCCATATGACACAAGTTTACAAATCCTATACCCGGTCCAGTAGAATAACAGGTCAGTTCTATGAACAAGGGTTACATCCTATACCCAGGTCCGGTATATAACCAGGTCATGTTCCATATGACACAAGGTTGCAATCTATACCCGGCCAGTATTAACAAGCGATCATGTCCATATGAACAAGGTTACAATCCTATACCCAGGTCCATTCTATCACAGGTCATGTTCCATCTGACACAATGGGTACAATCCGTAATACCAGGTCCAGTATAAAACAGATACCTGTCAATATACACAAGAGTTACAATCCTATAAACCCAGGTCCATTATAATAACAAGGTCATGTCCATATGACACAAGTTATCTAATCCTATACCCAGGTCCAGTATATAACGGTCATGTCCATATGAACAAGGTTACAAATCTATACCCAGTCCAATATATAAGCATGTTCCATATGACCAGGTTACAAGCCTATACCACCCAGGTCCATATATAACAGGTCATGTCCATATGACACAAGTTACAATCCTATACCCCGGTCCAGTATAATAACAGGTCATGTCCATATGATACAGGTTCAATCCCTATGACCAGGCCGTAGTAAACAAGTTGTCCTTTCATTAATCTTAAGGTCCAAAATATAGGTCAATCCATAGTTACAACCTATAACCCAGTCCAGTATATAAGGTCATGTCCATATGTACAACAGGTTACAATACCTTTACCCAGGTCCAGTATTATAAACCAGGTCTGCCATATGACACAAGGTATCTACACATCTATACCCAGGTCAGTATAATAACAGGTCATAGTCCATATGACACAAGGTTACCAATCCCTATATCCCGGTCCGTATTATATACCGTCATGTCCATATGACAACAAGGTTACAATCCTATACCCAGGTCAAGTAATAACATGTCATGTCCATATGACACAAGGTTACATCCTATACCCAGGTCAGATATATACAGGTATGTCCATATGACACAAGGTTACAATCCTATACCCAGGTCCAGTATAAACAGGTCATGTCCATATGAGACAAAGGTTACAATCCTATACCCCAGGCCAGTATATAACAGGTCATGTCCATATGACACAAGGTTACAATTCCTATCCCAGGTCCAGTAAAACAGATCATGTCCATATACCCAAGGTACAATCTAACCGGTCACTAAAAACAGGCAGTCCATATGACACAAGGTTACAATCCTATACCCAGTCCAGTAATAACCAGGTCCATGTCCATATGACACAAGTTACAATCCTATACCCAGGTCCAGTATGTAAACAGATCATGTCCTATGACACAAGGTACAATCCTATACCCAGGTCCGATATATATAACAGGTCATGTCCATATGACACAAGGTTACAATCCTATACACAGGTCCAGTATATAACAGCATGTCCATATGACACAAGGTTACAATCCTATACCCAGGTCTGTATATAACGGTCATGTCCATATGACAAAGGTACAATCCTATACCCAGGCCAGTATATAACGGTCATGTCCATATGACACCAAGGTTACAATCCTATACAGGTCCAGTATATAACAGGTCATGTCCATATGACACAAGGTTACATCCTATACCCGGTCAGTATATAACAGATCATGTCCATATGACACAAGGTACAATCCTATACCCAGGTCAGTATATAACAGGTCTGTCCATATGACACAAGGTTACAATCCTATACCCAGGTCCAGTAATAACAGGTCATGTCCATATGATACAAAGGTTTACAATCCTATACCCAGGTCCAGTATATAACAGGTCATGTCCATATGACACAGGTTACATCCTATACCCAGGTCCAGTATTAACAGTCATGTTCCAATGACACAAGGTTACAATCCTATACCCCAGGTCCAGTATAACAGTTCATGTCCATATGACACAAGGTTACAATCCTATACCCAGGTCCAGTATTAAAGGTCATGTCCATATGACACAAGGTTACAATCCTATACCCAGGTCCGTATATAACAGATCATGTCCATATGACACAAGGTTACAATCATAACCCAGGGAAGGTATATAACAGGTCATGTCCATATGACACAAAGGTTACAATCCTATACACCGGACCAGTATATAACAGATCATGTCCATATGACACATAGGTTACAATCTCTATCCCAGGTCCCAGTATAGAACAGAAGTTCATGTCCATAGTACACAAGTGTTACAACTCACTAGACCCAGGTCCCGTATAAACAGGTCATTCCATAGACACAGGTTACAAATCCTATTACCCGGTCTACGATATAACAATAGCTGCCATATGACAGCACAGTTACATCCTATACGACAGGTCCTAAAGTCATGTCATACACAAGGTTCACTCGTCCGGATTAAACCTGCGTATGCACAAGGTTACAATTCTATACCCAGTCCAGTATATAACTAGGTATCATGGTCCATATGACACAAGGGTACAATCCTCATACAGTGGGTATTATAAAACGTCATGTCCATATTGACACAAGGTTACAAATCCTGATACACCATGCCAGTATATATACAGGTCATGTCCATAGACCCAAGTTATCAATCCTATACCCGTCCGGGATACTAACAGGTCATGTCCATATGACACAAGGTACAATCCCTATAGCACAGGTCCAGGTATAACGGTCATGTCCATATGACACAAGGTTACATCCGATACCCAGTCCAGTATTAACGGGTCCTGTCCATATACACAGGTTACAATCCTATACCCAGGCCAGTATACATACCAGTGCATGTCCATATGACACAGGTTACAATCCTATACCCAGGTCCGGTATATAACAGTATGTCCTATCACAATGTCTCCATAATCCGTATTAATGTCTGGTCTATACAAGTACAATCCTATACACAGGTCCAGTAATAACAGGGTCATGTCCATATGACACAGGTTACAATCCATAATACCACTAGTCCAGTATAATAACAGCAGTCCATATGACACAAGTGTTACTCCTATAACCGGTGCCAGTTATATAACGGTCTGTCAATAGACACAAGGTTACAATCCTATGACCCAGGCCAGTTATAACAGGTCATGTCCTTATGACACAAGTTTACACATATACCTAGGGAGCCGGAGTCCAGAAACATGTCATGTCCATGACCAAGGTTACAATCTATCATCAGGTCCAGTATATAACAGTCATGTCCAATGACCACGGGTTTTACAGTCCTATACCGACAGTCAGTAGAAACAGGTCATGTCCATATGAACAAGGGGTACAATCTACCTACCCAGGAGAACATATCCAGTCATTATTAACAGGTTACTCATCGTCCAGTATTCGGTCATCTGACAAGGTAAAAACTATGACCCATGGTCAGTATATACAAGTCATGTCCATTGACAAACGGTTACAATCCATACCCAGGTCCAGTATAAAGGTCATGTCCATATGACACAAGGTTACAATCCATACCCAGGTCCCGTATATAACAGTTATGTCCATATGACACAAGTTACAATCCTATACCCCGGTCCAGTATATAAACAGGTCATGTCCATTTGACACAAGGTTAACAATCCTATACCAGGTCCAGTATATAACAAGGTCATGCCATATGACACAAGGTTACAATCCTATACCCAGGTCCAGTATATAACAGGTCAGTGTCATAGACACAGGTTACAATCCTATACCCAGGGTTCAGTATATAACAGATCATGTCCATATGACACAAGTTTACAATCCTATACCAGGTCCAGTATATAACAGGTCATGTCCATATGACACAAGGTTACATACTATCTAAGCATGTCCAGTATATAAACAGTCTATGTCCATATGACACCAGGTTACAATCCTTTACCCAGGTCCAGTATTATAACAGGCATGTCCATATGACACAAGGTTACAATCTATACCCAGGTCCAGTATATAACAGGTCATGTTCCATATGACACAAGGTACAATCTAACCCAGGTCCAGTATATAACGGTTCATGTCCATATGACACAAGGTTACACTCTATACCCCGGTCCAGTAATACAGGTCATGTCAATGAACAAGGTTACAATCCTAACCCCAGGTCCGTATATAAAACAGGTAGTCATATGAACAAGGTACAATCCTATACCCAGCGTCCAGTATTTTATAACAGGTCATGTCCCTTAGGACACAAGGTTACATCCTAACCAGGTGCCAGATATAACAGAGTCATGTCCATGATGACAAAAGGTACAATATCTATACCCAGGTCCAGTATATAACAGGTCAGTCATCTAGACACAAGGTTACAATCCTATACCCAGGTCCAGTAGATAACAGGTCATTCTATGGACACAAGGTTACCAATCCGTTACCAGTCCAGGTATATAACAGGTCCATGTCCATATGGACACAAGGTTACAATCCTATAACCAGGTCCAGTATATAAAGATCCAGGGAGTCCAGGTCATGACACAGGTTAACAATCCTATACACCAGGTCCAGTATATAACAGGTCAGTTCCTATGGACACAAGGTTTACAATCCTGATACCCCAGGTCCAGTATATAAACAGGTCATGTCCTAGACACAAGGTTACATCCATATACCAGGTCCAGTTATAACAGATCCATGTCCATATGACACAGGTTACAAATTCCTAACCAGGTCCAGTAAATTAAACAGGTCAGGTCTATGACACAAGGTTACATCCTATACCCAGGTCCAGGTAATAACAAGAGTCAGTCCATTATGACACCAAGGTTACAATCTATACCGGTACCAGGATATAAAACGGTCATGTCCATATGACACAGGTTACATCCTTACCCAGGTTCCAGTATATAAAAAGATCAGTCCATATGAACAAAGGGTTACAATCCATACCACCAGGTCCAGTAGTATAAAAGGTCATGTCCATATGACACAGGTTTCAATCCTTTACCAGGTCCAAGATATAAAGGTCATGTCCATATGACAACAAGGGTGACAATTTCCTATTACCAGGTCCAGTATAGAACAGGATAGCTGTGCCATATGACACAAGGTACAATCCTATACCCAGGTCCAATATATAACAGTCAGTGTCCCATTGCACACGGTTACAATCTTACCAGGTCTAGTATATAACAGTTATGGTCCACATGACACAAGGTACAATATCTATACCCAGGGTCATGTATATAACAGGTCATGTCCATATGACACAAGGTTACACATACCCAGTCCAGATATAACGGCAGCATTCAAAGGTATCTTACCGCAGTATATAAACAGAGTCATGTCCATATGACACAAGGTACAATCTGATACCAGTCACAGTTATAAACAGGTCTGTCCATATGACACAAGTGCAATCATATACCCAGTCCAGTAGTATATAACAGGTCATTGTCCATATGACGACAGGTTAGGTTACAATTCCTATAACCAGGTCCAGGTAATAACAGGCAGTGCCATATGACACAAGGTTACAATCTAACCCATGGTCCATAATAACAGTTCATGGTTTCCATATGGACACAAGGTTACATCCTTAACCCAGTACACGGTATTAAAACAGGTCATTGTCCATATGACACAAGAAGGTTACAATCCTATGACCCAGGTCAGAATAAACGGTCAGTACATATGACACAAGGTTACAATCCTATACCAGTCCAGTACTATAACGTCATGCCATATGACACAGGTCACCTCCAGGTCCAGTAGACAGGTAATTCAATGACACAAGGTTACAATTCCTATACCCAGCGTCTCAGTATATAACAGGTAATGTCCATAGACACAAGGTTACAATCCTATTACCCAGTCCAGATATACAGGTCATGTCCATATGACACAAGGGTACATCCTGTACCCAGGTCCAGTATATAACAGGTCATGTCCATATGACACAAAGGTTACAATCCTATACCCAGGTCCAGATAGAAACAGGTAGTCCATTATGACAACAAGGGGTTACAATCCTATACCCAGGTCCAGTATATAACAGGTCATGTCATATGACACAAGGTTACAACCATATACCCAGGTCCAGTATAAACAGTCATGTCCATATGGACACAAGGTTACAACTCTATACCCAGGTCCCAGATAACAGCGCATGTGTATTAGTAATACTAAGGTTACAATCCTATACCCAGTTCAAGTAATAAAAGGTCATGTCCATATGACACAAGGTTTACAATCTATAACCAGGTCCAGATATACCAAGGTCATGTCCAGATTGACACAAGGTTTAAATTCTTATAACCAGGTCGTATAGATAACAGGTCAGTGTCAATATGAAACAAGGGTTAACTTACCAGCCTTATATCTGTACTGATACAGGTGATCTTCCCCAGTATATAACAGGTCATGCCATATGGACAAGTTACATTCACAATCCTATACCCAGGCCGTAATAACAGGTCATTGTGCCAATTGGACCAGACAAGGTATACCAAGGTCCAGGTCCAGTATATAACAGGATCATGTTCCATATGACACAGGTTACAATCCTATACAGTCCAGTATCAGCATGTCATATGAACAGGTATATCATCCGTTACAGTCAGTATAGACACAAGGTTACATCTATACCCAGGTCCTTATTATAACAGGTAGTCCATATGACAAAAGGGTACAATCCTATTACCCAGGTCCAGTATATAACAGATGGCATGTCCATTTGACACAAGGTTACAATCCTATACCCAGGGTCACATTTATAACAGGTCATGCCTATGACAAAGGTACAACCTATACCCAGGTCCCGTCTGATAACAGGTCATCCATAGTGACAACAAGGTACAATCCATACCCAGGTCCAGTATAAACGGTATGTCCCATATGACACAAGGTTACAATCCTATACCCAAGGTCCAGTATTATAACAGGTCCTGTCCATATGAACAAATCCGGTTACAATCCTATACCCAGGTCGCAGTATATAACAGGTCATGTCCATATGACACAAGGTTACAATCCTATACCAGGGTCCAGTATATAACAGGTCATGTGCCAATATTAGGACACAAGTTTACAATCCTATACCAGGTCCAGTAATAACAGGTCATAGTCCATATGACACAGAGGTTACAATCCTATACCCAGGCCCAGGATATTAACAGGTCATGCACAGTAGGACACAAGTTACAATCCTTATACCAGGTCCATGTATTATAACAGGTCATGTCCATATTGAACACAAGGTACAAGCCTATAACCAGGTCAGTTATAAACAGGTCATGTCCTATGACACAAGGTTACAATCCAGATTACCAGGTCCAGTATTAATAACAGTCATGTCCAATGACAAAGGTTACAATCTATACCCAGGTCCAGTAGTAACAGGTCATGTCAATATGGAACACAAGGTTACAACCTATACCAGGTCCAGTTCTATAACAGTCATGTCCATAGTGACAACAAGTGGTACAATCAATACCAGGTCCAGTAGTATAACAGCCATGCCAATGACACAAGGTTACATCAATCCGCCAGTATATCAGGCCATCCTATAACAAGGTTAATATACACCAGTATATAACAGATCATGCCATATGACGGACAACCTTAACAGGTCCGTTTAAGAGTCCAATGACACATATACATCCTAGGTACCCAGGTTATAACAGGCAGTCCTATGAACACAAGGTTAACATACAGGTCGCTTGATACCAGGCTGTTTATGACCACAGTGACCTACAGGCAGATATAACAGGTCATGTCATATGACACAAGGTTACAATCCTTACCCAGGTCAAGTATAAAAGGTATCGTGTCCAGATGTACACAAGGTTACAATCGCTATAACCCAGGTTCCAAGTGATAGAACAGTCATGTCATATGACACAAGGTTACAATCCTATTAACCCAGGTACCAGTATATAACAGGGCTGTCAATAGACACAAGGTTACAATCCTATTACCCAGGTCAGTACTATAACAGAGCATGTCACATGATGACACAAGGTTACAATCCTATACCGGTTCCAGTAAATAAGAAAGATCATGTCCAAGGACACAAGGTTACAATCATAACCCAGGTCTCCAGGATATTAAAACAGGTCATTCCATATGACACAAGGTTACAAATGCCTAAACCCAGGACCAGTGATATAACGGTCATGTCCATATGATACAAGGTTGTACAATCCTATACACAGGTCCATGTATTATAACAGGTCATGTCCATATGACACAAGGCATTCTATACAGGCGGTAAAATGTCCATATGACACAAGGTAACATACCCAGTTCAGTATATAAAGGTCTGCCATATGACACAAGGTGACAATCCTATACCCAGGTCCAGTCATAAAAGTCAGGTCAATGCACATAGGTCATTAACAACAGGTGGACTCCGACCAGATTATAAACAGGTTCATGTCCATGGACAAAGGTTACAATCGCTATACCCAGGTCAGGATATAAAAAACAGATCATGTCCATATGAACAAGCGTTTACAATCCTATACCCCCCAGTCCAGTATATAACAAGGTCAGTCCATATGAACAAGGTTCAATCCTATACCCAGGTCTGTTCTAGTATATAACAGGTCATGGTCATATGACAACAAGGTTACAATCTATACCAGGTCCAGTATATACAGGTCATGTCAATATGACACAAGGTTACAATTCCCATTACACCAGGTTCCAGGTATATAACAGATCATGTTCCATTATGACACAAGGTGACACATCCTATACCAGGCCGTATATATAAAGGTCATGTCCATATGACACAGGTTACAACTCCTATATCCACAGGTCCAGATATAGAACAGATCATGTCCATATGGACACAAAGGTTACAATCCTATACCCCAGTCCGGTATATAAACAGAAGTCATGTCCATATGACAAGGTGACAATCTATACCAGGTCCGTATATAAAAGGTCAGTCCATATGACACCAAGGTACACAATCCTAACCCAGGTCTCATATATTCAACAGGTCATGTCCCATATCGCACAAGGTGTACAATCCTATACCCAGTGTGCCAGTAATAACAAAAGGTCATGTCCATGACACAAGGTTACAATCTTTCCAGGTCCGGATATAACAGGTCATGTCCAATGACACCAAGGTACAATCATATACACCAGGTCAAGTATATCACAGGTATGTCCATATGACAGACAGGTACAATCCTATCCCAGGCCATGATAAACAGGTCTCGTCACATATGACACAAGGTTACAATCCTATACCCAGTCAGTATATAACAGGTCATGTCCATATGAAAAGTGTAACCATACCAGTCCAGTAAACAGGTCATGCAATGCACTGTAAATCCATAAGGTTCCGTATATACACAGGTCATCGTCCTATGACACAGGTTACAATCCATACAGGTCCAGTTATAACAGGTCATGTCCATATGACACAAGGTACAATTCCATACCCAGGGCCAGTAGTAAACAGGTCATGTCCATATGACACCAAGTACAATCCGTCAAGGTCCAGTATATAACAGGTCATGTCCATATTGACACAAGGTTACATCCTATACCCAGAGTCCAGTATAAAAGTCATGTCCATATGACACAAGGTTACAAGCCTATACCCAGGTCCAGTTAACATAGATACACAAGGATCCATCGGCGTAAACAGTGTCCATATGACAAAGGTTACAATCCTATACAGGTCCAGTATATAACAGGACATGTCCATAGACAAAAGGTTACAATCCATACCAGGTCAGTATATAACAGTCATGTCCATATGACACAATGTTACAATCTATCCACAGGTCCAGTAAAAAACAGGTCATGTCCATCTGACACAAGGTACACATCCTATACCCAGGTCCAAGTTTTTATAAAACAGAGTTCTGTCCATATGACACAAGGTTACAACCTATACCAGTGCCAGTATATAACAGGTCATGCATAGGACACAAGGTTCAGGTCGTAATAAACCAGTAGTCCATTACACAAGGTACTCTACCGTCATATAACAGGTATGTCTAATGACACCAAAGGTACAGATCCTATACCAGGTCCAGTATATAACATCATCAGGCCATGACACAAGGTACAATCCTAATACCCAGGTCCAGTATAGAACAGGTCAATGTCATATGACACAAGGTTACAATCCTATACCCAGGTCCGATAGATAACAGGTCCTATGTCCATATGACACAAGGTTCAACAATCCATATACAGGGTCAAGTCAGATATAACAGTCATGTCCATATGACACAAGGTTACAATCTATACCCAGGTCCAGTTCAGTTATAACAGCGATCATGTCCATATGACACAAGGGTACAACCTATACCCAGGTCCAGTAATAACACGGCCAGTCCCATGACCAAGGTTACAATCCTATACCAGGTCCAGTACTAAAGGTATGTCCAATGACACAAGGTTACAACCTATACCAGTCCAGTATATAACATCATGTCATATGACACAGGTACAATCCATACCCAGGTCCAGTATAAAGATCATGTCCAATGCACAGGTAAATCCTATACCCAGGGTCCAGTATTATACAGTCATGTAACAGATGACACAAGTTTACGAATCCTATACCAGGCCAGTGTATATAACAGGTCCATGTCCATATACACACGGTTACAACCATACCGGTCCGTTATAACAGGTAGTCCAATGCACACAAGGGTACAAATCCTATACCGGTCAGTATATAACAGGTCATGTCATATGACACAAGGTAATACAATCCTATTACCCAGGTCCAGGTATTCTAACAGGTCATGATTCCCATATGGGCACACACGGTCCACCACGACCATACACACCAGGTCCAGTATATAAAGTCATGTCCATATGACACAAGTTACAGATCTATACCCAGGTCCAGTATATAACAGGTATCATGTCCATATGACACAAGGTTACAATCCTATACCCACGGTCCAGTATAACAACCAGGATCATGTACCCCATATGACACAAGGTTACCAAGCCTATAAGGCGTCCGTCCAGATCTAAGATTAACGTGTGTCCATGATGACACCAGGTGTATCATAATCCTATAACAGCAGTCCATGTCCATATACAAGGCCATACCCCAGGTAGTATTAAGATCATCCATATGACACAAGGTTACAAATCCTATACCAGGTCAGTGATATAACAGGTCATGTCATATGAACCAAGGTGTACATTCCTTATCCAGGTCCATAGTATAACAGACATGGCAGCCATATGACACAACGGGTACAATCCTATACCCAGGTCAGATATAAACAGGTCATGTCCATATGACACAAGGTTACAATCTCTTACCAGGTTCCAGTATAAAAATCCGGTCATATGGACACCACAGGTTACAATCCTATACCAGGTCCCAGTATTAACCGAGTTCATGTCAATATGGACACAAGGTTACAATCCATTTATACCAGTCAAATATATAAAGGCTTCAATCATATGACACAAGGTTACAATCCTATACCCAGGTCCAGTATGAACAGGTCATGTCATATGACACAAGGTTACACATCCTATACCCAGGTCATATATAAAACGGTAATGTCCAATGACACAGGTTACATCTACCCAGGGGTCCGTATATAACAGATCATGTCCAATGACACAAGGTACAACCTATACCCAGGTCCAGATATAACAGGTCAGTCCATATGACACAAGGTACAAGTCCTATACCCCAGGTCCAGTATATAACAGGTCAGGTCCAGTATGACACAAGGTTACAATCCTATACCCAGGTCCAGTATATAACAGGGTCCATGTCCCTTATGACACAAGGTTACAATCTATACCAACGGTCCAATTATTATAACAGGTATGGTCATGTCCATGACACAAGGTACAATCCTATACCCAGGTCCAGTATATAACAGGTCATGTCCATATGACAACAAGGTTACAATTCCTATACCCAGGTCCAGTATATAACAGGTCATGTCCATATGACACAAGTTACAATCTATACCCAGGTCAGTAATATAACAGTCATGCCATATGACACAGGTTACAAACCTATACCCAAGGTCCAGTATATACAGGTCATGTCCATATGACACAAGGTTACCAATCCTATACCCAGGTCCAGTATATAACAGGTCATGTCCATATGGACACAAGGTTACAATCCTATACCAGGTCCAGTATATAACAGGTCATGTCCATAGACAAAAGGTTAAATCCTATACCAGGCCAGTATATACAGGTCAGTCATATGACACAAGGTTACAATACCTATTACCCAGGTCAGGATAACAGGCATGTCCATATGAACAAGGGTACAATCCTATACAGGGCACAATAATATAAAAGGGTTGCCATAGACACAAGGTACAATCCATACCAGGTCCAGTATATAAACAGGTCATGTCCATATGGACACAAGGTTACAATCCATACCCAGGTCCAAGTATAAACAGGTCATGTCCATAGACACAGGTACAATCCTATACCCAGGTCAGTATATAAAAGGTCATGTCCATATGACACAAGGTTACAATCCTATACCAGGTCCAGTATATAACAGGTCATGTCCATATAACACAGGTTAACATCCTATACCCAGGTCCAATAATAACAGGTCATGTCCATATGACACAAGGTTACAATCCTCTAACCAGTCCAGTTATATAAAAGGTCATGTCCATTGACACAAGGTTACAATCCTATACCAGGTCCAGTATATAACAGATCATGGTCCCATATGACACACAGGTACACAAGCTATACCCAGGTCAGTATATAACAGGTCATGTCCATAGAAACAAGGTACAATCTATACCCAGGTCCAGTAATAACAGGTCATGTCCATATGACACAAGGTTACAATCCTTATACCAAGGTCCAAATATATAACGGTCATGTCCTATGGACACAAGGTTACAATCCTATACCCAGGTCCAGTATTAACAGGTCATGTCATAGACACAACGGTACAATGCCTATACCAGGTCCAGTATGATAACAGGGTTCAGGTCCATTATGACACAAGGAAAATCCTATACCCAGGGTCCATATATAACAGGTCATGTCCATATGACCAAGGTTACTCAATCCCATACCCAGGTCCAGTATATAAACAGGTCAGTCTCATATTGACACAAGGTTACAATTCATATACCCAGGTCCAGTATATAAACAGGTTCATGGCCATATGAACAAGGTTACAATCCTATACACGGTCCATAGATAACAGGTCAGTCCATATGACACAAGGTTTTACCAACCATACCCAGGTCCAGGTATAAAACAGTTCAGAATGTCCACTGACACAAGGTTACATCTATACCCAGTCCAGTATATAACAGGGGTTTTTTCCATGCGCATATGACACAACGGTTACAATCCTAACCCAGGTTCCAGATTATAAACATGGTCTATGTCCATATGACACAAGGTTTACAATCCTATTACCCAGGTCCATATAATAGAACGGTCATGTCCATATGACACAAGGTGAACATCCTATACCCAGGTTCGGTTATATAAAGGTCATTGTCGACATATGACACAAGGGTACAATCATCCACAGGTCCAGAATACAAGTCATAGTCCATATGGACACAAGGTCAATCCTAAACCCGGTCCAGTATAAAAGGTCGATGTCCATATGACAACCAAGGTTACAATCCTATACCAGGTCCAGGTTATTAACAGGCTCATGTCCATATGCATACAAGGTTACAATACCTATACCCACGGCCAGTGATAAACAGGTCATGCCATATGAACACAAGGTTCAATTCCATATACCCAGTCCTTATATAACAGATCATGTCCATAGACACAAGGTTCAAATCCTACCCAGGTCCAGTATATAACAGAGTCATGTCCATAATGACAAAGGTTTACAATCCTATACCCAGGTCCATATATAACGGCATGTCCTATGAACTAAGTTACAATCCTTATACCCAGGTCCAGTATATAACAGAGTCAATGTCTATATGACCACAAGGTACAATCCATACCCCGGTCCAGTTATAAACAGGTAAGTCCATATGTACACAAGGTTACATTTCAGTACCAGGTCTAGTAAAACGGGTTCATGGCCATTATGACACAAGGCAATCCATATACCAGGTCAGATATAACAGGTCAGTGCCATATACACAAGGTTACAATTCCTATACCAGGTCCCAGTATAACAGGTCTTATGTCCATATGACACAGGTACAATCCTATACCAGGCACAGTATATAACAGGTCATGTCCATATGACACAAGGTTCCAATTATACCCAGGTCAGTATATAAAAGGTTCAGTCAATATGACACAAAGGTGACATTCCTATACCCAGGTCCAGTATATAACAGGGTCATGTCATAGACACAGTTCCATCCTATACCCAGGTCCCGTATTCCCAGTCATGTCATTGACTACAGGTTACACTCTTTCAGGTCCAGTATAACAGGTCATGTCAATTAATCCACAAGGTACAATCCTAACCAGGTCCAGTATATAACAGGTCATGTCCATATATTCAAGTATTAAAATGGTCATTGGAACATATGACAAAGGTTGGTACACTCCTTACCCAGGTCAGTAATATAACAGATCATGTTCCATATGACACAAGGTTACATCGTATACCCAGAGAGGTCCAGTATTTATTAATCAGGTATTAGTTTTTTGTTCCTATTTTTTTTAGTACACAAGCAAGTTTAAAATCCTATGAACCCCGGTCCAGTTAATATAACAGGTCATGTCCATTTCCAGAATCCACACGGGGGTAAATCCTATACCCAGGAAGAGGAGGGGAGGTCCAGATCTAAAACAGGTAAGGGTCCATATGACACAAGGTACAATCCTAACAAGGCCAGTATATAACAGGGTCGGTATGTCATATGCACAAAGGACAATCCGATACCCAGGGCGGTCCGAGTATATAAAACAGTCATTTCCATTATTGACCACAGGTTAAAATCCTAACCCAGGTGTCTAGTATAGAAACAGGTCATGTCATAATCCACCAAGGTGACAACGATACCCAGGTCCAGTATATAAACAGGTCCTGCTCCTAATCCACAAGGTTACAATCCATTACCCAGGGCCAGTATATAACAGATCATGTCCATAGTTGACACAAGGTTAAATCTTATACCCAGGTCAGTACTAAAGTCATGTCCATTGAACAAGGTTACAAACCTATACCCGAGGTCCATAATAACCAGGTCATGTCAGATGACCACAGGTTACAATACTATCCAGGTCCAGTATATAACAGGTCAGGTCCATAGACAACAAGGTTACTAATCCATACCCGGTCCAGTGATATAACAGGTCATTGTCATATGAAACAAAGGTAATTAGCAGATGAATTCCTATACAGGTACAGTGATATAACAGATCATGGTACAATGAAACAAGGTTACAAGCCTAACCCAGGTCCAGTATATAACAGATCACTGTCAATGGACACCAAGGTACATCCTCTCCCCGGGTCCAGTAGATCTACCAGGTTGTCCATATGACAAGGTACAATCCTAACCCAGGTCCAGTATATAACGAGTCAGTCCATATGAACAGTGGACAATGCATATACCCACGGTCCAGTATATAAACGGTTCATGTCCATATGAACAAGGTTACAATCTATACCAGGGTCCAGTATATAACAGGTCATGGTCCAAATTGTGATCACAATGTACAACCTATACCAGGTCCAGTATAAACAGGGTCATGTCCATTGATAAAAGGTTACAATCCGATAACAGGTCCAGATATTAACAGGTCATGTCCATATGACCAATTGCTGTTTTCTCCTTATCTAAAGTCTAGTCCAATCCATCTTAATTTCATTTTGTACAGGAGAGAACCACAAAGCCAACATTGTCTTGAGTGTCTGTGAACGATATCTCGTTAGTCACTGGGGGTTATTGGCTGTTTATGTTCTTCTAACGAGCCCTGACTAACGAGATATCGTTCACAGACACTCAAGACAATGTTGGCTTTGTGGTTCTCTCTCTGTACAAATGAAATTAAGATGGATTGGACTAGACTTTAGATAAGAGAGAAACATGGAACATCTGAGCCAACGAACGAGAATAGGCGATGTTCCCCATTAAGGAATAACAGATCATGTCCACTAATCAAAACGGTTACAATCATATACCAGGTCCAGTATATAATAACAGGTCATGTCCATATGACACAAGTTACATCCTATACCCAGGTCAGTATATAACAGGTCATGTCCATATGACAAGGTTACAATCCTACCCAGGTCCAGTATATAACAGGTCATGTCCATAGACACAAGGTTACAATCCTATACCAGTCCAGGATATAACAGGTCATGTCCATATGACACAGGTTACAATCCTATACCCAGGTCCAGTATATAACAGGTATGTCCATAGACACAAGGTTACAATCCTATACCCAGGTCCAGTATATAACAGATCATGTCCATATCCCAAGTTACAATCCTAATACCGGTCCAGATATAAACAGTCATGTCCATATGACACAAGGTTACAATCCTATTACCCAGGTCCAGTATATAACAGGTCATGTCCATATGACACAAGGTTACAATCCATACCCAGTCCAGTATATAACAGATCATGTCCATATGACACAAGGTTACAATCCTAACCCAGGTCCATGTATATAACAGGTCATGTCCATTGACACAAGGTACATCCTATACCCAGGTCCAGTATATAACAGGTCATGTCCATATGACACAAGGTTACATCCTATACCCAGGTCCGGTATATAACAGGTCATGTCATATGACACAAGGTTACAATCCTATACCCAGGTCCGTATATAAAACAGTCAGTCATATGACACAAGGTACAATCCTATACCCAGGTCCAGTATTATAACAGGTTCATGTCCTCTTGACACAAGGTTACATCCTAACCCAGGTCAGTATATAACAGATCAGTCCATATGACACAAGGTTACAATCTATACCCAGGTCCAGTATATAACAGGCATGTCCATATGACACAAGGTTACAATCCTTACCCAGGTCCAGTAATAACAGGTCATGTCATATGACACAAGGTTACAATCCTTAACCCAGGTCCAGTAATATAACAGGCCATGTCCATATGAACAAAGGTTACAATCCTATACCCAGGTCCAGTATATAAAGATCATGTCCATATGACACAAGGTTACAATCCTATACCCAGGTCCAGTATATAACAGTCATGTCCATATGACACAAGGTTACAATCCTATACCCAGGTCCAGTATATAACAGATCATGTCCATATGACACAAGGTTACAATCCTATACCCAGGTCCAGATATAACAGATCATGTCCATATGACACAAGGTTACAATCCTATACCCAGGTCCAGTATATAACAGGTCATGTCCATATGACACAAGGTTACAAATCCTATACCCAGGTCCAGGATATATAACAAGATCAGTCCATTAGACACCAGGTACAATCCTATACCCAGGTCAGGATATAACGGTCATGTCCATATGACACAAGAGTTACAATCCTCTACCAGGTCCAGTATATAAAAAGGTCATGTCCATATGACACAAGGTTACAATCCTATACCAGGTCCAGTAATAACAGGCCATGTCCATATGACACAAGGTTACATCCTATACCCAGGTCCAGTAATAACAGGTCATGTCCATATGACACAAGGGTACAATTCCTATACCAGGTCCCAGTATAAACAGGTCATGTCATATGACACAAGGTACAATCCTATACCCAGGTCCAATATATAACAGGTCATGTCCATATGACACACGGTTACAATCTATACGGTCCAGGTATATAACAGTCATGTCCAATGACACAAGGTTACATCCTATACCCAGGTCCAGTATCTAACAGGTCATGTCCATATGACACAAGGTTACAATCCTATCCCAGGTCCGGTATATAACAGATCATGTCCATATGACACAAGGTTCAATCCTATACCCAGGTCCAGTATATAAACAGGTCATGTCCATATGACACAAGGTGACAATCCGTATACCCAGGTCCAGAGTATATAACAGGATCATGTCCATATGACACAGTAGGTTACAATCCTATACCCAGGTCATATATAACAGGCATGTCATATGCACAAGGTTACAATTCTACCATGTCACTAATAACAGTCATGTCCATATGACACAGGTACATCTAACCCAGTCAGTATATAACAGGTCATGTGACCATAATGTACCACAAGAGTCTACAATCCTATACCCAGGTCAGATATAAACAGTCATGATCATATGACACAAGGTTACAATCCTATACCAGTCCAGTTATAAACAGTCATGTCATATGACACAAGGTTACAATCCTATACCCAGGTCCAGTATTATAACAGGTATGTCCATATGACACAAGGTTACAATCCTATACCAGGTCCAGTATATAACAGGTCATGTCCATATGACACAAGGGTACAATCCTCTACCCAGGTCCAGTATTAACAGGTCATGTCCATAGACACAAGGTTACAATCCTATACCCAGGTCCAGATAATAACAGGTCATGTCCATATGACACAAGGGTTACAATCCTATAACCCAGGTCCAGTATATAACAGTCATGTCATATGACACAAGGTTACAACCTAATACCCAGGTCCAGTATATACAGTCATGTCCATATGACACAAGGTACAACCTATACCCAGGTCCCGTAGATAACAGGCATGTCATAGTACACAAGGTTACAATCCTATACCCAGTTCAGTAAATAACAGTCATGTCCATATGACACAAGGTTGGTTACAATCCTATACCAGGTCAGATATACCAGGTATGTCCAGATTGATACAAGTACAATCTTACCAGGTCAGAGATAACAGGTCATGTCATATGACACAATGTTACAATCCTATACCCAGGTCCAGTATATAAACAGGTCATGTCATATGATACAAGGTGACAATCCTATACCCCAGGTCCAGTATATAACAGGTCATGTCCATATGGACACAAGGTTACCATTCACAATCCTATACCCACCCGTATATAAACAGGTCATTATCCAATTGACCCCAGTTACAATCCTATATACCAAGGTCCGTCGTATATAACAGGGTCATGTCCATATGACACAGGTTACAATCCTATACCCAGGTCCAGTATATAACAGTCATGTCCATATGACACAAGGTTACAATCCTATACCCAGGTCCATTATTATAACAAAGGTCATGTCCATATGACAAAAAGGGTTACAATCCTATACCAGGTCCAGTTTATAACAGATATGTCATATTGACACAAGGTTACAATCCTATACCCAGGTCCATATATAACAGGTCATGTCCATATGACACAAGGTACCAATCCTATACCCAGGTCCCGATTATAACAGGTCATGTCCATAGACACAAGGTTACAATCCTATACCCAGGTCCGTATATAACAGGTCATGTCCCATATGACACAAGGTTACAATCTATACCAGGTCCAGTATTATACAGGTCATGTCCATATGAACAACCCGGTTACAATCCTATACCCAGGTCCAGTATATAACAGGTCATGTCCATATGAACAAGGTTACAATCCTATAGCCAGGTCCAGTATATAACAGGTCATGTCATATGACACAAGTTACAATCCTATGACCCAGGTCCAGTAATAACAGGTCATTCCAGTATGACCAAGGTTACAATCCTATACCCAGGTCCAGTATATAACAGGTCATGTCCATATGACACAAGGTTACAATCCTATACCCAGGTCCAGTATATAACAGGTCATGTCCATATGAAACAAGGTTACAATCCTATACCCAGGTCCAGTATATAAACAGGTCACGTCCATATGACACAAGGTTAACAATCCTATATACCAGGTCCAGTATATAAAACAGTCATGTCCAATGACACAAGGTTACAATCCTATACCCAGGTCCAGTATATAACAGGTCATGTCATATGACACAAGGTTAATCCTATACCCAGGTCCAGTATTATAACAGTCATTCCATATGACAACAAGGGTACAATCATATACCCAGGTCAGTATATAACAGCATGTCCATATGACACAAGGTTACAATCATATACCCAGGTCCAGTATATAACAGGCCATGTCCATATGATACACAAGGTTACAATCTATACCCAGGGCCAGTATATAACAGTCATGCCATATGACACAAGGTTACAATCCTATACCCAGGTCCAGTATATAAAAGGCATGTCCATATGACACAAGGTTACAATCCTATACCCAGGCCAGTATATAACAGGCCATGTCCATATGACACAAGGTTACAATCCTATACCCAGGTCCAGCTATGATAACAGGTCATGTCCATATGACCACAGGTGACAATCCTATACCAGGACCAGTATATAACAGGTCATGTCATATGACACAAGGTTACAATCCTATACACAGGTCCAGTATAAACAGGTCATCTGTCACAATGACACAAGGTTACAATCCTATAACCAGGTCCAAGTATATAACCAGTATCATGTCCATATGCACACAAAAGGTTACAATCCTATACCCAGGTCCAGTATTATAACAGGTCTGTCATAGACACAAGGTTACAATCCTATACCCAGGTCCAGTATATACAGACATGTCCAATATGACACAAGGTTACAATCCTATACCCGGTCCAGTAATAAAAAGTCATGTCCATATGACACAAGGTTACAATCATATACCCAGGTCCAGGATATAACAGGTCATTCCATATGACACAAGGTTACAAATCCTAAACCCAGGTTCCAGTATATAACGGTCATGTCCAATGATACAAGGTTTACATCCTATCACCAGGTCCGTATTATAACAGGTCATGTCCATATGACACAAGGTTACAATTCCTATACCCAGGTCCCAGTATATAACAGGTCATTGTCCATACTGACACAAGGTACAATCCTATACCCAGGTCCAGTTATAACAGGTTATGTCCATATGAAACAACAGGTGGACAATCCTATACCAGGACCAGTATTATAAACGGTCATGTCATGACACAAGGTTACAATCTATACCCAGGTCAGTATATAACAGATCATGCCATATGACACAAGGTTACAATCCTATACCCCAGGTCCAGTATATAACAAGGTCATGTCCATATGACACAAGGTTACAATCCTATACCAGTCGTCTAGTATATAACAGATCATGTCCATATGACAACAAGGTTACAATCCTATACCCAGGTCCAGTATATAACAGGTCATGTCAATATGACACAGGTTACAATTCCATACCCAGGTCCAGTATATAACAGGTCATGTTCCATATGACACAAGGTACAATCCTATACCAGGTCCGGTATATAACAGGTCATGTCCATATGACACAGGTTACAATCCTATACACAGGTCCAGTTATAAACAGGTCAGTCCATATGACACAAGGTTACAATCCTTACCCAGGTCCGGTATATAAACAGGTCATGTCCATATGACACAAGGTTACAATCCTATACCCAGGTCCAGTATATAAAAGTCATGTCCATATGACACCAAGGTTACATCCTATACCCAGGTCCAGTATATAAAACAGGTCATGTCCATAATCCACAAGGTACAATCCTATACCAGTCTCAGTATATAACAGGTCATGTCATATGACACAGGTTACAATCTATCCAGGTCCGGTATATAACAGGTCATGTCCATATGACACAAAGGTACAACCCTATACACAGGTCAAGATATAACAGGTCATGTCCATATGACACAGGTTACAATCCTATACCCAGGGCCAGTAATAACAGGTCATGTCCATATGACGACAAGGTTACAATCCTATACCCAGGTCAGTATATAACAGGTCATGTCCATATGACAAAGTGTACAAACCTATACCCAGGTCCAGGATATAACAGGTCATGTCCATATGACACAATGTTACAATCCTCATACCCAGGTCCGGTATATACAGGTCATGTCCATATGACACAAGGTTACAATCTATACAAGGTCCAGTATAAACAGGTCATGTCCATATGAACACAAGGTTACAATCCTATACCCAGGCCAGATATGAAACAGGTCATGTCCATATGACACAAGTACAATCCTATACCAAGGTCCAGTATATTAACAGGTCATGTCATATTGAACACAAGGTTAACAATCCTATACCCAGTGTCCAGTATATAACAGTTCATGTCCATATGACACAAGGTTACAAGCCATACCCAGGTCCAGTATAGAAACAGGTCATGTCCATTGACACAAGGGGTTACATCCTATACCCAGGTCCAGTATATAACAGGTCAGTCCAGATGACAAAGGTTACAATCCTTACCCAGGTCCAGTATATAACAGGCCATGTCCATAGACACAAAGGTTACAATCCCTATCACAGGTCCAGTATATAACAGATCATGTCCATATGACACAAGGTTACAATCCTATACCCAGTCAGTAGAAACAGAGTCATGTCCATATGACACAAGGTTACAATCTATACCCAGGTGCCAGTATATAACAGTCATGTCCATATGACACAAGGTTACAATCCTATACCAGGTCCAGTATATAACAGGTCATGTCCATAGTGACACAAGGTTACAATCCTACACCAGGTCAGTATATAACAGGTCATGTCCTATGACACAAAGGTTACAATCCTATACCAGTCCAGTATATAACAGGTCATGCCATGAACAAGGTTACAATCCTATACCCAGGTCCAGTATAAACAGGTCATGTCCATATGACACAAGGTTACAATCCTATACCAGGTCCCGATATAACAGGTCCTGTCCATATGACACAAGGTTCAAAATCCTATACAACCAGGTCAAGAATAACAGGTCATGTCCATATGACACAAGGTTACAATCCTATACCCAGGTCCAGTTATATAACAGTCATGTCCATATGACACAAGGGTACAATCCTATACCCAGGTCCAGTATATAACGGCTCATGTCCTGACCAAGGTACAATTTCCTGATACCCAGGGTCCAGTATGCTAAAGGTATGTCCAATGACACAAGGTTACAACCTATACCCAGGTCCAGTATAAACAGTCATGTCCATATGACACAGTGTACAATCCATACCCAGGTCCGAGATAAACGAGGTCATGTCCAATGACACAAGGTAACAATCCTATACCCAGGTCCAGTATTAACAGTCATGTCAGATGACACAAGGTTTACAATCCTATACCCTAAGGTCCAGGTATATAAAACGGCCATGTCCATATACACAGGTTACAATCCATACACGGGTCCGTACTATAAACAGGTAATGTCCATATGCAGCCACAATGGGTACAAATCCTATACACGGTCCAGTATATAACAGGTCATGTCATATGACACA
Organism: Hymenochirus boettgeri; assembly: GCA_019447015.1. NCBI lineage: Eukaryota > Metazoa > Chordata > Amphibia > Anura > Pipidae > Hymenochirus > Hymenochirus boettgeri. The sequence continues at coordinate 2,529,085 of CM033474.1, read as the reverse complement.
AGGTAAACAATCTATACCCAGGCCGGTATTTACAACAGGTCATTTGACCCATATGGGCACACAGGGTTAAACACACTACACTACCAGGTTCCAGTATATAAAGTCATGTCCATATGACAAAGTTACAATCTATACCCAGGTCAGTATATAACAGTCATGTCCATATGACACAAGGTTACAATTCCTATACCAGGTCCAGTATAACAACCCAGATCATGTCCACCCCAGATGACACAAGGTTACAAGCCTATTACCGGTCCCAGTTCGTTCAGAAACAGATATGGTCCATGATGACACCAGGTTAAATCCATACCCAGTCCAGTATATAAAGCAGTCATGTTCTCATATGACACAAGGTTCAATGCCTATTTACCCAGGTCCAGGTATATAAACAGTCATGTCATATGACACCAAGGGTACAATCCTAACCCAGGTCAGTATAATAACAGGCATGCCATATGAACACAGGTGACAACTCCATACCCGGTCCAGTATAAACAGCTCAGGCATATGCACACAAGGTTACAATCCTCATACCAGGTTCCGAGTATATAAACCGTTCATGCCAATGACACACAGGTTACAATCATTACCTAGGTCCAGTATTAAACAAAGTCAGGTCCATATGCACCAAGGGTTACAATCCTATACCCAGTCAATATATAAACGGTTCATGTCCAATATGACACAATGGTTTGACAATCCATTCTACCACGGTCAGTATATAACAGGCATGTCATCATGACACAAGGTTACAATCCTATACCAGGTCCAAAGTATAAACAGGTCATGTCCATATGACACAGGTTACAATCATACCCAAGGTCGTATATAAAACGTATGTCCAATGACACAGGTTTACAATCCTATACCCAGGTCCGATATAACAGGTCATGTCCATTGACACAAGGAGTACCAATCCTATACCCAGGTCCAGATATAACAGGTTAGTCCATATGACACAAGGTATCAATCCTATACCCAGGTCCAGTATATAACAGGTCATGTCTAGAGACACAAGGTACAATCCTTATACCACGGTCCAAGTATTATAACAGGTTATGTCCATAGACACAAGGGTACAATCCTATTACCCAGGTTCCAGTATATAACAGTCTATGTCCATATGACACAAGGTTACAATCTATACCCAAGTCCAGTATATAACAGGTCATGTCCATATGAACACAAGTTACAATCCTATACCCAGTCTAGTTATATAAAGGTCATTGTCCATATGACACAGGTTTACAATCCTAACCACAGGTCCAGTATATAACAGGTCATGTCCCATATGACAAAAACGGTTACAATCTATACCCAGGTCCAAGTCTATAAACAGGTCATGTCCATATGACACAAGGTTACAATCTATACCAGGTCCAGTATATTAACAGGTCAGGTCCATATGACAACCAAGGTTAACATCCTCTATACCAGGTCCAGGATATACAGGTCTGTCCATATGACACAACGGTTTACAACTTCCTATACCAGGTCAGTAATAACAGGCATGTCCATATGACACAAGGTTACAATCCTATACCAGGTCACATAAATAAACAGGGTCTGCCATAGACAAAGGTACAAATCCTATACCAGTCCAAGGGTCAGTATTATAACGGTCATGCCATATGGACACAAGGTTACAAACATTACCCAGGTCCAATAAACAGGCATGCCATATGACACAGGTTACCAATACTATACCCAGGTCCCAGTATATTAAAAGTCAGGTCCATATGACCAATGGTACAATCCATACCCAGGTCCAGTATATAACAGAGTCATGTCCATATGACACAAGGTTACAATCCTATACCCAGGTCCACAGTATGAACAGGTTCATGTCATATGACAAGGTGACAATCCCTATACCAGGTCCAGTATTATAACAGATCCTGTCCATGACACAAGGTACAATCCTATACCCAGGTCAGTATATAACAGTTCATGTCCATATGACACAAGGTTACAATCTATACCCAGGTTCAGTATATAACAGGTCATGTCCATATGACACAAGGTACAATCCTAACCCAGGTCCAGTATATAAACAGGTCATGTCCATATGACACAAGGTTACAATTCCTATACCCAGGTCCAGTATATAACAGGTCATGTCCATATGACACAAGGTTACAATCCTATAACCCAGGTCCAGTATATAACAGGTCATGTTCCATATGACACAAGGTTACAATCTATACCCAGGTCCAGTAGAAACAGGTCATGCCATAGACACAAGGGTACAATCCTATACCCAGGTCCATTATAAACAGGTCATGTCCATATGACACAAGTGTTAAATCCATACCCAGGTCCAGATTATAACAGGTCATGTCCATATGACACAAGGTTACAATCCATACCCAGGTCCAAGTATATAACAGGTCCTGTCCATATGACACAAGGTTACAACCTAACCCAGGTCCAGTTATAAACAGGTCATGTCCATATGGACACAAGGTTACAATCCTATACCCAGGTCCAGTATATAACAGGTTAGTCCATTGATGACACAAGGTACAATCCTTACCCAGGCCAGTATATAACAGGGTCATGGCCATATGACACAAGGTTACAATCCCATACCGGTCCAGTATATAAACAGGTCATGTCCATATACACAAGGTTACAATCCTATACCCAGGTCCAGTATATACAGGTCATGTCCTATGACACAAGGTTACAATCCTATACAGGTCCAGTATATAACAGGTCATGTCCATATGACACAAGGTTACAATCCATGACCAGGTCCAGTATATAAAACAGTCATGTCCATTGACACAAGGTTACATCTATACCCAGGTCCAGTATATAACAGGTCATGTCCATATGACACAAGGTTACAATCCTATACCCAGGTCCAGATTATAACAGGGTCATGTCATATGACACAAGGTTACAATCCTATACCCAGGGTCCAGTATATACGGTCATGTCCATATGACACAAGGTTACAATCCTATACCCAGGTATCGTATATAACAGGTCATGTCCATATGACACAAGGTTACAATCCTAATACCCAGGTCCAGTATTAACAGTCATGTCCATATGGACACAAGGTTTACAATCCTATACCCAGGTCCAGATATAAACGGTCATGTCCATATGACACAAGGTTACAATCCGTATACCCAGGTCCAGTTATAACAGGTCATGTCCATATGGACACAAGGTTACAATCCTATACCCAGGTTCCAGTATATAACAGGTAATGTCCATATGAACACAAGGTTAGCAATCATATCCAGGTCCGTATAAACGGTCATGTCCATACTGGACACAAGGCTACAAATACTACCCAGGTCCAGGTATATAACAGGTCAGGTCCATAATGACAAAAGGTTACAATCTATACCCAGGTCCAGTTATAACAGGCTATGTCCATATGCACAAGGTTACAATCCTTATACCCAGGCAGTATATAACAGGTCAATGTCAATATGACACAAGGTTACAATCTATACCCGGTCAGTATATAAACAGGTTATGTCATATGACACAAGGTACACATCCTATTAGACGCCAGGTCAGTATATAACAGGGATGGCCAAGGACACAAGTTACAATCCTATACCCAGGTCAGTGATATAACAGTCATGTCCATATGAACAAGGTTACAATTCTATTACCAGGTCCAAGTATATAACAGGTCATGTCCAATACCACAAGGTACAATCCTATACCAGGTCCAGTATATAACAGGTCATGCTTATTCAAGTATAATGTCTTGGACTATGACAGTGGACATACAGTCGTATAACAGTCATGCATTACCTAATTATACCAGAGCAGGTCCAGTATATAAAGATCAGTCAATATGACACAAAGGTACCATTCCTATACCCAGGTCAGTATATAACAGATCATGTCCATATGACACACGGTTCCCTTCCTATACCCAGGTCCCGTATTCCCGTCCTTCATCTGACACCGGTTACACTCTTCAGGTCCAGTACAACAGGTCCTGTCAATATGAACAAGGTTACCATCTATTTACCCGGTCC
>CM033474.1:2506101-2521935 GCA_019447015.1 Hymenochirus boettgeri | reverse complement strand
GATAATGTTACAGCGCTGTGTACCCAATGGTGTCTATAACTATAAACATATACATACATACTGTATAACGCTGTATTGTTATAATGTACAGCGCTGTGTCCCCAAGTGGTGGCTATATAATAACCATATACATACATACTGTAATATCTGTATTGTTATAATGTACAACGCTGTGTCCCAAAGTGGTGCTATATAAATAAACATATACATACATACTGTATATTCTGTATTGTTATAATGTACACGCTGTGTCCCCAAGTGCGTCTATATAAATAAACATATACATACATACTGTATAATCTTATTGTTATAATGTAAGCGCTGTGTACCCAAGTGGGGCTATATAAATACACATATACACTACTGTATAATCTGTATTGTTATATGTACAGCGCTGTGTACCCAAGTGGCGCTATATATAAACATTACTACATACTGTTTAATCTGTATTGTTATAATGTACAGTGCTGTGTCCCCAAGTGGCGCTATATAAATAAACATATACATACATATCGGTATATCTGTAGTTGCTATAGATGTACAGCGCTGTTCCCCAAGTTGGTGCTTATAAATAAACATATACATACATACTGTATAATCGTATTGTTATAATGTACAGCGCTGTCCCCAAGTGGTGCTATATAATAAACATACATACATACTGTAATCATCTGTATTGTTATAATGTACAGCGCTGTGTCCCAGTGGCGCTATATAATAAACATATACTAAACACTATAAACATAATTACTAACTGTATAATCTGTATTGTTATAATGTACAGCGCTGTGTACCCAAGTGGCGCTATAAAATAAACATATACATACATACGGTATAATCTGTATTGCTATAATGTACAGCGCTGTGTACCCAGTGGCGCTATATAATAAACATACTACAATACTGTATATCTGTATTTGTTATAATGTACGCGCTGTGTCCCGAGTGTGCTATATAAATAAACATATACAAACTACTGTATAATCTGTATTGCTATAATGTACAGCGCTGTGTCTCCCAAGTGCGCTATATAAATAACATATACATACATACTGTATAATCTGTATGTTATAATGTACAGCGCTGCGTCCCCAAGTGGCGCTAATAAATAAACATATAATACATACTGTATAATCTGTATTGTTATAATGTACAGCGCTGTGTACCCAGTGGCGCTATTAAATAACATATACATACATACTGTATAATCTGTATTGTTATAATGTACAGCGCTGCGTCCCCCATTGGCGCATATAAATAAACATATACGTACATACTGGTATAATCTGTATTGTTATAATGTACAGCGCTGTGTACCCCAAGTGTGCTATATAAATAAACATATCCATACATACTGTATAATCTGTATTGTTATAATGTACAGCGCGTGTCCCCAGTGGCGCTATAATAAATAAACATATACATACATACTGATAATCTGTATGTTATAATGAACAGCGCTGTGTCCCCAGTGGCGCTATATAAATAAACATATATATACATACTGTATAATCTGTAATTGTTATAATGTACTGCGCTGTGTACCCAAGTGGCGCTATATAAATAACATATACATACATACTGTATATCTGTATTGTTATAATGTACAGCGCTGTGTACCCAAGTGGTGCTATATAAATAAACATATACATCATACTGTATAATCTGTATTGTTTATAATGTACAGCGCTGTGTCCCAAGTGGTCCTCCATATAAAAACATATACTACTAGGTATAATCTGTATTGTTATAATGTACAGCGCGGTACCCCAAGTGGTGCATATAAATAAACATATACATACGTGTATAATCTTTTATTGCTATAATGTACAGCGCTGTGTACCCAAGTGGCGCTATATAAATAACATTACATACACACTGTATAATCTGTATTGTTATAAGTACGAGCGCTGTGTCCGCCATTGGCGCTTAATAAATAAACATTACATACATACGTGTATAATCTGTATTGTTATAATGTACAGCACTGTTTCCCCAAGTGGCGCTATATAAATAACATATACATACATACTGTATAATCTGTATTGTTATAATGTACAGCGCTGTGTACCCAAGTGGCGCTAATAAATAAACATTACTTACTACTGTATAATCTGTATTGTATAATGTACAGCGCTGTGGTCCCCAAGTGGCGCTATATAATAAACATATACATACATACTGTATAATCTGTATTGTTATAATGTACAGCGCTGTGTACCCAGTGGCGCTATATAAATAAACATATCATACATACTGTATAATCTGTATTGTTATAAATGTACACGCTGGTCCCCAAGTGGCGCTATATAAATAACATATACATACATACGGTATAATCTGTATTGTAAAGTACAGCGCTGTGTACCCAAGTGGCTCTATAGAAATAAACATATACATACATACTGTATAATCTGTATTGTTTATAATGTACAGCGCTGGTGTACCACTGGCGCTATAAATAAATAAACATACACATACACTGTATATCTGTATTGTTATAATGTACACGCTGTGTCCCCAAGTGGCGCATAATAAATAAACATATACATACATACTGTATAATCTGTATTGTTATAATGGTACAGCGCTGGTACCCAAGTGGCGCTATATAAATAAACATATACATACATACTGTATAATCTGTATTGTTATAATGTACAGCGCTGTGTCCCCAAGTGGCGCATATAAATAAACATATACTACATACTGTATAATCTGTATTGTTTATAATGTACACGCGCTGTGTAACCCAAGTGGCGATATATAAATAACATAACATACATACTGTATGATCTGTATTGTTAAATATACAGCGCGGTGTCCCAAGTGGCGCTATATAAATAAACATATACGTACATACTGTATAATCTGTATTGTTATAATGTACAGCGCTGTGTATCCAAGTGGCGCTATATAATAAACATATACATACATACTGTATAATCTGTATTGTTATAATGTACAGCGCTGTGTACCCAAGTGGCGCATATAAATAAACATATACATACATACTGTATAATCTGTATTGTTATAATGTACGCGCTGTGTCCCAAGTGGCGCTATATAAATAAACATATACATACATACTTATAATCTGTATTGTTATAATGTACAGCGCTGTGTCCCCAAGTGGCGTTATTAAATAAACATATACTACATACTGTTAATCTGTATTGTTATAATGTACAGCCTGTGTCCCCAAGTGGCGTTATATAAATAAACATATACATACATACTGTAAATCTGTATTGTTATAATGTACAGGCTGTGGTCCCCAAGTGGCGCTATATAAATAACCATATACATACATACTGTATAATCTGTATTGTTTATAATGTACAGCGCTGTGTACCCTAGTGGCGCTATATAAAAAACATATACATACATACTGTATAATTCTGTATTGTTATAATGTACAGCGCTGTGTCCCCAAGTGGCGTTATATAAATAAACTATACATACATACTGTATAATCTGTATTGTTATAATGTACAGCGCTGTGTCCCAGGTGGCGCTATATAATAAACATATACATACATACTTATAATCTGTATTGTTATAAGTACAGTGCTGTGTACCAAGTGGCGCTATTAATAACATATACATACATACTGTATAATCTGTATTGTATAATGTACAGCGCTGCGTACCCAAGTGGCGCTATATATATAAACATATACATACATACTGTATAATCTGTATTGTTATAAATGTACGCGCTGTGTACCCAGAGCGCTATATACAATAAACATTACATACATACTGTATAATCTGTTGTTTATAAATGTACAGCACTGTGTACCCAGTGGGCGATATAAATAACCATATCATACATACGTATAATCTGTATTGTTATAAGGTACAGCGCTGTGTATCCCAGTGGCTCCATATAATAAAACATATACATAATACTGTATAATCTGTATTGTATAATGTACAGCGCTGGTGTATCCAAGTGGCGCTATAAAATAAACATATACATACATACTGTAATCTGTATTGTTATAATGTACAGCGCTGTGTACCCAGTGGCGCTATAAATAAACATATACATACATACTGTATAATCTGTATTGTTATAATGTACAGCGCTGCGTCCCCAAGTGGCACTATATAAATAAACATAACATACATACTGTATATCTGTATTGTTATAATGTACAGCGCTGTGTCCCCAAGTGGCGCTATATCAAATAAAAATATACATACATACTGTATAATCTGTATTGTTATAATGTACAGCGCTGGTCCCCAAGTGGCGCTTATAAATAAACATATACATACATACTGTATAATCTGTATTGTTATAATGTACAGCGGTTTTATCCAAGTGGCGCTATATAAATAAACATATACATACATACTGTATAATCTGTATTGTTATAATGTACAGTGCTGTGTATCCAAGTGGCGCTATATAAATAAACATATACATACATACTGTATAATCTGTATGTTATAATGTACAGGCTGTGTCCCAAGTGGCGCTATATAAATAACATATACATACACACTGTATAATCTGTATTGTTTATAATGTACAGCGCTGTGTTCCAAGTGGCGCTATATAAATAAACATTCATACATACTGTATAATCTGTATTGTTATAATGTACAGTGCTGTGTACCCATTGGCGCTATATAAATAAACATATACATACACACTGTATAATCTGTATTGTTATAATGTACAGCGCTGTGTCCAAGTGGCGCTATATAAATAAACATATACATACATACTGTATAATCTGTATTGTTTATAATGTACAGCGCTGTTATCCCAGTGGCGCTATATAAATAAACATATCATATACTGTATAATCTGTATTGTTAATGTACAGCGCTGTGTACCCAAGTGGCGCTATATAATAAACACTATACATACATACTGTATAATCTGTATTGTTATAATGTACACGCTGGTGTCCCAAGTGGCGCTATATAAATAAACATTACATACATACTTATAATCTGTTTTATAATGTACACGCTGCTTACCCGAGTGGCGCATATAAATAAACATATACATACATACTGTATAATCTGTATTGTTATGTAAGGACAGCGCTGTGTCCTCAAGTGGCGCTATATAAATCATTTACATACATACTGTAATCTGTATTGTTATAATGTACAGCGCTACGTCCCCAGTGGCGCATATAAATAAACATATACATACATACTGTATAATCTGTATTGTTATAATGTACAGCGCTGTGTATCCAAGTGGCGCTATATAATAAACATATACATACATACTGTATAATCTGTATTGTTATAATGTACAGGCTGTGTATCCAAGTGGCACTATATAAATAAACATTACATACATACTGTATAATCTGTATTGTTATAATGTACAGGCTGGTACCCAAGTGGCTATATAAATAAACATATACATACATACTGTATAATCTGTATTGTTATAATGTACAGCGCTTTGTACCCCAAGTGGCGCTATATAAATAAACATATACATACATACTGTATAATCTGTATTGTTATAATGGACAGCACTGTGTACCTAAGTGGCGCTATATAAATAAACATATACATACATACTGTATAATCTGTATTGTTATAATGTACAGCGCTGTGTCCCCAAGTGGCGCTATATACATATACATACATACTGTAAATCTGTTTGTTATAATGTACAGCGCTGTGTACTTAGTGGCGCTATATAAAAAACATACGTACATACTGTAATCTGTATTGTTATAAGTACAGCGCTGTGTACCCAAGTGGCGCTATATAATAAACATATACATCTACTGTATAATCTTTATTGTTAATGTACAGCGCTGTGTCCCAAGTGGCGCTATATAAATAAACAAATACATAATACTGTATAATCTGTATTGTTATATGTACAGCGCTGTGTCCCCAAGTGGCGCTATATAAAAATAAAACATATACATACATACTGTATAATCTGTATTGTTTAATGTACAGCGCTGGTACCCAAGTGGCGCATAATAAATAAATTATATCATACATACTGTATATCTGTATTGTTATAATGTACAGCGCTGTGTCCCCAGTGCCATATATAAATAAACATATACATAATACTGTATAATCTGTATTGTTATAATGTACAGCGCTGCGTCCCCAGTGGCGCTAATATAAATAAACATATACATACATACGTATAATCTGTATTGTTATAATGTACAGCGCTGTGTACCAAGTGGCGCTATATAAATAAACATATACATACATACTGTATAATCTGTATGTTATAATGTACAGCGCTGTGTACCCAAGTGGCGCTATATAAATAAACATATACATACATACTGTATAATCTGTATTGTTATAATGTACAGCGCTGTGGTACCCAATGCGCTATATAAAATAAACATATACATACATACTGTATAATCTGTATTGTTATAATGTACAGCGCTGTGTCCCCAAGTGGCGCTATATAATAAACATATACATACATACTGTATAATCTGTATTGTTATAATGACAGGCTGTGTACCCAGTGGCGCTATATAAATAAACATATACATACATACTGTATAATCTGTATTGTTATAATGTACAGCGCTGTGTCCCCAAGTGGGCTATATAAATAAACATATACATACTACTATATAATCTGTATTGTTATAATGTACAGCGCTGTGTCCCCAAGTGGCGCTATATAATAAACATATACATACATACTGTATCTGTATTGTATAATGTACAGCGCTGTGTCCCAAGTGGGTGCTATATAAATAACATATACATACTGTATAATCTGTATTGTTATAAGTACAGTGCTGTGTACCCAAGTGGCGCTATATAAATAAACATATACATACATACTGTATAATCTGTACTGTTATAATGTCAGCGCTGTGTCCCCAAGTGGCGCTATATAAATAACATATACATACATCTGTAGATCTGTATTGTTATAATGTACAGCGCTGTGTCCCAAGTGGCGCTATATAAATAAACATATACATACATACTGTATAATCTGTATTGTTATAATGTACAGCGCTGTGTACCCAAGTGGCGCTATATAAATAAACATATACATACATACTGTATAATCTGTATTGTTATAATGTACAGCGCTGTGTCCCAAGTGGCGCTATATAAAATAAACATATCATACATACTGTATAATCTGTATTGTTATAATGTACACGCTGGTGTACCCAAGTGGCGCTATATAAATAAACATATACATACATACTGTATAATCTGTAGGTTATATGTACAGCGCTGGTACCCAAGTGGGCGCTATATAAATAAACATATACTACATACTGTATAATCTTATTGTTATAATGTACAGCCTGTGTCCCCAAGTGGTGCTATATAAATAAACAATATACATACATACTGTATAATCTGTATTGTATAAGTACAGCGCTGTCCCCAAGTGGCGCTATATAATAAACATATACATACATACTGTATATCTGTTTGTTAATGTACAGCGGTGTCCCCAAGTGGCACTATATAAATAACATATACATACATACTGTATAATCTGTATGTTATAATGTACAGGCTGTGTCCCAGTGGCGCTATATAAATAAACATATACATACATACTGTATAATCTGTATTGTTATAATGTACACGCTGTATCCCCAAGTGGGCTATATAATAAACATATCACATACGTTAATCTGTATTGTTATAATGTACAGCGCTGTGTACCCAAGTGCGCTCTATAAATAAACATATACATACATACTGTATAATCTGTATTGTTATAATGTACAGCTCTGTGTCCCAAGTGGCGCTATATAATAACATATACATACATACTGTATAATCTGTATTGTTATATGTACAGCGCTGTGTCCCCAATGGCGCTATATAAATAAACATATACATACATACTGTCATAATCTGTATTGTTATAATGTACAGTGCTGTGTATCCAAGTGGCGCTATATAAGTAAAATTATACATATATACTTACATACTTTATACCATGCTTTACTAACCAATATTTAAAGGAAGTTCAATTGAAAAGTGAACTATTCATTTAATGTATTGATGAGCCTGGGAGGTTAGGAGCTATATCTTACTGATTTCATCTACTCATTTGATTTCACAATTATTCAGCAGTCGTTCAGTCTTGCTTTGCGGCAGAGACATCGGATCAAAATCAGAGCAGCGTCTCTTCAATAGTGGGATAGTGGGGTTCAAATAGAACCCGGTTGCGAATCGAATCAATGATTATTTATCAAAATTTTAAAAATCCGAAAACTCAGAATTTCGGTAACCTTTGAATTCCGAATTTTCAATTTCATTAACCCTCAAATTTACAATATCTTTAACCCTCGAATCTGGAAGTTTTGGTAACCTTTAAAAATATAGCGGAAGTTACGTTTTGGTGATTCGGACCTGTACCCCTGAACTATTTACATTACTATTGCTATTTATGCCTTCCGGATTTTTTTTGTCTCTTGACATCAATGGTTTTCTTTTTTGAATTTTTAAACTTTTTCCAAATTCCAAAAATCAACGGAACGATGTTCGCCGGTTTCGAAACATCTCTAGTCACCTTGTAAGATCGTTATACAAAAGTTTTTTGTTCTCATGTTGTATAACTTGTTTCAGAATCAGTTAAAATGAACCTCTCTAATAGAGCAAGGTGAAGACATTACAGAGCCTGTAGGGAGGGCAGCAGTTTTGATGCCAGAAAAAAAAAATTGCCACCTTGCAGATCAAAAATCAATGTTGGGCATCATTTACCAATTTTCAGTCATGTGTGGCATCTAATATCAATCACGTGGGCATCATTTACCAGTCATTGTGGGCATCTAATACCAATCACTGTGGGCATCATTTACCAGTCATTGTCGACATCATTTACCATCACTGTGGCATCATTTACCAGTAATTGTGGGCATTATTTAACAGTCATGTGTAATATAAGCCCTCCCACTTCTGGACAAACCACATTCCACTCCGGACAAAGCATCACCACTTTCTTTTATAAAACCAACACCCCCAGGGGCGTGGCAGGGGGCAGCATTTGGGGGGAAAAATTTCGGTGCCAAAAAGTCTAGAGACGCCCTGGCTGTGAGCTCCCGAATCTGGACAAATCGTCCGAATTTTGACTTCGAGCCTATTTTCTATAATTATTGAACGTTTGAGAACTATCGAAAATAGTCTTGAACTTCGATAACCCGAAAATATGAACGGAAACTCGAAAGTAGTGTCGATCGTATTTCAAGGGTTAGCCAACTTCAAGTGTTTTTCTAAAATTATCAAAAAATAGCCTAGAACATTCGATAATAACCGAAAAGTTCTTTCATTTCGATCTCGGGATTTTTCCTGAGATCCGGGAATCTGAAAACGAAACTGGTGAGTTCGGCCATCTCTACTGCAGACAGACTCCTACGCCATGATGCATTCACAGCCCTTCATGTGTGCGTGGACACACCTTTAAAAAAGGGGATAAATGTAGATTAACATTTAACAGAAGATTAGACAGCAACGCAGCTGCGTCATAAGAAGCCCAAAGAACAGGAAATACAAACATCTTATCCAAGCACAAAAAGTGCCGGACTTCTCCAAATACATGTTGGCCTTTTAGCAGAAACAAAGAGAACATATGAACTTGGTCCTCAGTATTATCTACGGTGCTGAGACAGGGATCACCCAACCAAAGATTCTTATCACATCCACATGCAAGGCTTGGAATTAGCTCAGTAAGCAGCGTGGAGAGATGTAGATCAGAAAAAGGAAAATACCGTGGGCATGTTATGGCATATCTATATTCCTTTTACTCAGAAAATATCCTTTGAATAAATAATCGTATACAATACATAACTTTCTTCGTGTGACTCAAAGCACTTAACATGTCTCAGAGTTCAGTATTGGTAGTAGGTGATGTTTTGATGCATTCTACAACAGGTCTGCAAATGCTGCAATGAACAGGTGGGATTTCAGTCTAGATTTAAACACCTCATGGGGCAGATCTGACGACGGGTAAAGAGTTCCATAGAGTAAGTTGTGCCATGAGCGACATCTCTGTAACCAAAGGATTTTAGGTGGATCTGGGGATCAGTTGCAACAACTCTTCATGTATCCGGAACTAAATGATGTAGCGATTTATATGTAAGTAGGACAATATTGACAGGATCCTCTAGATTATAGGTAGCCAATGAATGGAGTGCAGTGACGTGGCTGGTTTGCTAGCAGTCTGGCAGCAGCTTTCTGCACTATTTGAAGATGGAGTCTTTTTTTTGGTGAAAAAAGGTAAATTAATGTTGACAGATCTTCCTAAGATTTCACCACAGCAAGAGGGTGAGCACTGAGTTTACAACTAGATTGTAAGCTCTGTGGGGCAGGGACCTCATTACCTCTGGTAGCAAAGCCTAGCACTTTTGCATTTTACTTTAAATCATGTGTCGACCACCAAAGTGTGTACAAGGCTTTATCTCTGCTGTATTCTACCAACCAAATACGTTTTATTATACGGTTAATGGTCAGGCTCTACAATGTCAAGGTGTAACCTTTCACACAAAGCTTGTTAACTAATCACTAGAAGATCAGAGAGAGAAAAACGTGCCTAGAACCAGATACAGCCCTGAATAAGAAGCTGCCACTGTGCACTTCCTCTTTGTCTATGATGCCAGTTATCTGCCAAATAATTTCATTTTTTACGGAGATGTGTGCGTCGTATCTCGTCCGAGGCTTTTAAGGTTTGTACAGAGGCAGAAGTGAACTTGAACAGTTCCAACACACCACGGATGTAACGGTTGAAGTTAATATGAATGACCCAGCTGTAGGACAGGTTGCTGTATCTCACACCTCTGTATTAAGCAACTTGTAAAGAAATCCACTGTTTCTGGATTTCCTATAGATGCTCTCCCTTCAGAGTGGGTCACTGACCCAGAATAAGAGTTACACATGCTCAGTAAATTCTCTAGCCCCTCCCTTTCCCTTGTGCCATAGATCTCACATAACTCAGGGTGACCTGCGAGTGTCCTCTGTCTCTTCCATCTAGAGGAGGGGCGGCGAGAAAACTATAAGTGATTTCTCCACATACTGAAAATGTCAGAGGTGACAATTATCTCTAGTAAGCATTATACAATTCTTAGATCTATGCAGGGTCATTTAATTTTAGCTTTAGTTCTCTTTTAAGGGTCCATACACACATCAGACAGAACGGAAGAGGCATGATACTCTTTAGGCACTATGGCCATTTCAGCCAATAGTGTGTGTGTGGTGTGTATGCAGTAGCTTGGGCGTCGTTCAGCGGTCCGCCCGAACAAACCCACATACGATTATCGCCTGAAGTCGACGTTGTTGCACATGTGAACGCTTTGAGCATCATGTTTTGTCGATGCGCGAGGCTAAAGAAAGTTCAGAGTATCTGAACATAATGTAAAAGGCATGTTCATCCCTTATAAAACTTTTTCACATAGAGTAAGTACCCCCCAAACCAAGCTCACAAAAGCAATAAGGCAGCAGTGAGCAACATAGCACCAGGGGACTTAAAGCTAAGTGCTAACACTATATGTAAAAGTATAGGGTGAACATGACCTTTCTGGCAGTACTGACAATTTCAAAGCTCCTCCACTCTTCATTAACAAATGTTCTCCAATGGGAGAGATGGAGTAGAGTGGTCAGAGACAATGATTATGGGAGCAGAGCCAAAAAGAAACTCAGTTACTGAATAAGTATAATTCTATCTTAAATTTCCAAATATTTAAATTGTAAATATGCCAAAAAAACCTCTTCTGTCTCCTCTACATCACGGGTCAGAATAACATGTCTGATAGTTTTAGAATTCTCATTTTACTTTGGTTATTTTCCGCACATCTAAAATACGTTGACATGTTACATAAATTTAATACTTTGTTCCCCTTTTGGAAGGATGTAGAGAGTGTAATTATTTCCGCACGACAAAATAGCTGCGATCATCAGCAAACTTACACACATCAGCATCAATATTTCAAAATCACATGTCAAAATTCCCCTAGAAGTTTGTAATCATAAAACTCTTGATTTGACATCAAATGACATTCTGCCATTTGTTCAGAGAATTGCTTCTAAGAATGCGGTTGGTTTGTTGTAAGATCTAAATACATAGGAGGAACAGCAACCAATTTAAAATACCCATATTAAAGGGATTATACTGGAATTTTTTTTTTTAATTCCCCATTACTGGAAACTATATTCTTCCCAGTCTATCACTGTACCATTTGTTTATCGGTCCTCTATTTCTACAGATATCCAATCTGAAGCTTCTTTTATTC
This sequence comes from Hymenochirus boettgeri, assembly GCA_019447015.1. Taxonomy (NCBI): domain Eukaryota; kingdom Metazoa; phylum Chordata; class Amphibia; order Anura; family Pipidae; genus Hymenochirus; species Hymenochirus boettgeri. Next base: position 2,509,690 of record CM033474.1, on the reverse strand, counting down.
AGCTGTCATCAAGTGCTTATTATATAAACCTTTCTGCTGTGTACAGCTTTGCAGTAATTGAAAGGATGAGTTGGTATGTGATTGCATGGTGGGAAATTCCCTCTCCACTGCTGCCTCATAGTGATTTTGGACTAAACACATTGAGCAACACTCACACTTGAGTAAGTGCTACATACATGTATTATTTATAGGTTAAGATGAGGCAGTCATTCTTTTTTCGAATAGTTGCCCTTTAATCGGTCTCCGTTACTAGATAATGATGTCCTGGCAGTTTATTTTTATTTGCCTGTTGGATTCTAGGATAAGTTCATGTTAAAATATCGTGTTTCAGTCGATCTCTATTTGTGTGTTTAACAAAAGCACAGTGGGTATGGAGTCTTACTATTTATATCACTTAAATCATATCTGTGTGTATTCAGTTAAATTAACGGACTGAAGTTTAGTTTCTTAAGACGTTTCGCTAGTCATCCGACTGGCTTTCTCAAATCAAAATGACTTGTACAACAATCTGTTGGCAATATAAGTACCTGGAAAGTCCTAATTAGCTTATCACACGCCAGGTGTTAGGGACCTTCTAAATAACAAGGTTGTGTATGCATTGAGGCTAAGGGATGTTAACTGCCCCGGTAAAGTGTCAAAAGAGCATTGTACATGCAGACAGTTTGGTGTCGAACCCCCCCACCTCTATTCAGGCTTGGTTTCTTTATTTTCACATAAATGGGCTCCTGACACCTCTCTTTAACCAGTCCTGTTCCTTTGCCAGATGAGTCCACTGGGAAGTATGGCAACGCGCACTACCATCGGTGCAATTATGCGCAATCGGATCGCATGCGATCGTAAAGAAATCATAATCGCATGCCATTCTGTGAACGGATCGGTTAGCACATGTCAATGTAGCCACCCACTCGACACCGTACTGCTCTGCGTTTCTCACGTGCAAACGGATTGCCAAAACCCGCTATTAAGTACGAGAAAATCACTGCGTGGTCTAGCCCTAAGCATATGGACAGTGTGATGGATAGAGGTTAAATACAATTGAGAGAGAATTCGAGGTTTGCCCCAGATCCCTGGTATGTGTTACAATGGGGTTTTAGATGACAAGCGATCTTAATCTAGGACAAGATCCGATTGAGAAACTGGGTGGGAGCCAGCGCCAGAGCCCAGCCCGGGACGTGGTTACAAAGCTTTGTGTGTTTATGATCCATAAAATGAATTTCCTGTTAACATCACCCATTCATTTCTGTCTGTACTGAACACACTGTACTGGCTGGTTAAACCTTCCCTTGTCCAAGATGACAAATAAATGTGGAGTTAATACATGTAAAAATGCTTGTAAACATGTTATAGTCATCAGTCAATTTATGTGGGCTGGGAACGTCTGTTTTGGCGACACTCTCTTACGAACTTGGGGAAGTGGTGTTTTTGTCCACGAAAAGCACAGGTTGAATCTATATGATTTCCACCTGTCCGTAATTTTTAACTTGATATAAATCCTATTATATTTATCTTATTAGCTTGGAGTCCGGTTTGTTTTGGGAAAAGTTTGGAGCATAGATTTATCCAGGAGCAGGCGGTGATATGATTTAATCAACGTCAAAGAAATCTCTCTGATAAATCGAATCCTTCCCCCATTTCTGCCCAATTTGATCCTTTATCAGGAGATGGATTGTAATGTGATACTGTACTTTCTCTAGGCTAATAAGAAAAGGTATCAAGTTACCAAATTATTCGGGTTAGGATTACCGGCCTACTGTGCATGTTCAGGAAAAGACAAACAAATAGAAGAACGCAAATTCGATTTGCATTGTATATTTGGGTCACGAAGAAGAAAAGGCAGAAGAAGCGATTTAGTTCAATTATCTCCCAGGAAGTCTCTGGGTGTCGGTACCTGCAGATATAAAGGAATATGGAATACAGGGAGTTGTAGTTTCAAATATTCCAAAGGGCGACAGGTTAAGGACATCAGACCATGTTGCTTTGTTATGTAATATACTCATTTGCTAGTAAAATATGTTGTGTTTATTTTATTAGGTTGAAGGTTTAACTGTGTATAAACCTATTTACGTGTTTTTTTTAATCATTAAGGCTTTCTGCTGATAATGTACAGCGCTGTGTCCCCAAGTGGCGCTATATAAATAAACATATACATACATACTATATAATCTGTATTGTTATAATGTACAGCGCTGTGTCCCCAAGTGGCGCTATATAAATAAACATATACATACATACTGTATAACTGTATTGTTATAATGTACGCGCTGTGTCCCAAGTGCGCTAAATATAATAACATATATTACATACTGTATAATCTGTATTGTTATAATGTACAGCGCTGTGTCCCCAAGTGGGCTATATAAATAAACATATACATACCATACTGTATAATCTTGGGGTACTTGTTAGATGTACAAGCGCTGTGTACCCAAGTGGCGCTATATAAATAAACATATACATACATACTGTATAATCTGTATTGTTATAATGTACAGCGCTGTGTCCCCAAGTGGCGCTATATAAATAAACATATACATACATACTGTATAATCTGTATTGTTATAATGTACAGCGCTGTGTCCCCTAGTGGCGCTATATAAACAAACATATACATACATACGTACATCATTATATATGGAAAGTAGTGTGTATTAGTAACAGCTTTATTTGTTCACACCCCCTTTAGAAACTTGGTGAGCTGGTTATAAGTTTGAGCATGCTCAGAGGAGGCATCTGGGGGATTAGCTTTCAGTCATTGGCTGTAATGTCAACTTTCACATCCATGAAGGACAGTTGCTAACTGGACGTACTTACTGTATGATGGCCATAACTAGAAATGGCCGAACTTTCGAAAGTTCGGTCCATTTTCGAACTTTCGAATTATATAGAAAGTTAGGAAGTTCGAAAACGGACCCATTAAAGTCAACGGGAGTCAAATAGTTCTAAAAGTTCTAATGAAATACAATTAAAATATCAATGGTAACTTAATGTGAATGGCTGTGGGACCTGGGAAATGGTCTGGGGATCACGTTCATATTTACTCTCACACATGCTACTTTCGAGCTCTCGCGTTCAAACATTCGATAATTATCCCATAAAAGACTCGCAGATTCGTTAATTTGATATTTACTGGCGTACTGTTATATAGACATTTTACTCACATATCCGCAGCCTCGAACATACGATAATTATCAAAAGTCCTAAAAATATCGAAAGTCCGAGAAATCCGGGTCCGGGATAGTTTGAGAAGTCCGAGTCCGTTTGAACTCAAATAGTTTTGCTTAAACTCGAGTTCGAGTTCTAGTCCATCTCTAGCCATAACATAAACACACTGCAGATTACAGTGATTGATTATTCTTTCTTATTCTTATTATAAAGGAGGATAAAGCATGGTGGATGGCAGTAGATGGCACAGGCAACTTAGAAACACAAATCACCAGAACGTTATTTCAATTGTATTTCCGGGTACATGCCAGCTATTTTCAAGATTCTGCATTTATACAAGGCTTCTTTTGGTAACCCTGAAACGTAGCCTTCGTATATTTAACGTATATAAACGTATATAAACGTAGCCTTCGTATATTAAACGTAT